>JAFEMH010007030.1:0-15000 GCA_022495995.1 Adenophora triphylla var. japonica
TTGTATCTCAACCCCCCTGCTTTTATATGAGCATCTAAAGTTTCCCGATCATGTGTACAAATTGGACAAAGCATTGTATAAGCTAAAACAAGCACCAAAAGAGCTTGGCATGCATAATTTCATCTAGGATATCTCCTTGGCAAAAGGATTTACCAAGGTACATAAAAAGCAGCTGATAACACTTTGTTTATCAAGAAATATGGAGATGATCGTTGCTCATCTCGGGCCCAGAGTGTCGATGACATCATTTTTGGTTCATCAAATGAGGACTCGTGCATCGAATTTGGAGATATTATGAAAGACCCGCCTGAAATGACAAGATTGGTGAGCTTTCTACTTTTCTTGGGTCTTCAAGTCAAGCAAATGAAGGAAGGAATCTTCATTAACCAAGCTAAATACACAAGGGATATGATCAACATGCTTGGAGCCATGCAAACTTTCCCCGCCAAAACCCTCGTTTCAACCACACAACAATAAACTAAAACCTTATGCCGATCTAGATGGTCAAAAGTGTAAATCCAACACTTTACATAAGTTACATTGGATCTCTTCTTTATACAATAACTCTGAAGGACTCCACAATATGTTTAGTGTCCTGCCAGGCTGGATTTCGTGGCTGTAATCCCAAGGAATCCTTATCCCTCTCATGCCGTTGAGAATTTCGATATCTCAAAGGAAGGCCCCCCTAATTTTGGCTTGTAATCCCAACGAATCCTCATTCTCTCTAATTGAATCTCACCGACTCTTCGACTATGCTTCTGATGTAATTTTGATAGAAAATCCACAAAAGGTGGATGCCAGCTTATTTGGATCAGTAGTCCATTCTCATGGTCAAGCTACAAAAAGCAAAACTCCTCGCATTAGACTCTGGTCAACATTAGTAGGCTCAGTGATACACACGCAGTTTGTGTTGTTCTCAAACCCTCTATCTTAAAAGTCAACTTCAAGACTTTGGAATTGAATTATCCAACATTCCCATCTTCTCAGACAACTCAAGCACTAGCTACAAAGCATGACAGAAAAACCCCATTCAACACTCCAAAAACAAAGCATACAGGTCGACATCACTTCATCGTGAATCATGTTGAAAAAGGGAATATCAACCTTGCAAAAGTTTGCACTCATGATAATGTCTCCGATATTCTTACTAAAAGTGGGGCAATGGATTACAAAGAGATTTATGATGTTAAGAGCCATGCTTAAATGATAAATATGCCAAAATAAAGAGTTATTTTTCATAAAGCTAAAAAGGAGGCTTACACACTTCGTGGCAATGCCGTCACAATGAAGCTAAAATGCCTAGTGGCCCTCAAAACATTCCTCTGATAGCTATCCACCGATAGCAATATCCATTCAAAAGCCAACAAAACAGAAAACATAAACAAAAACAGAAAAACAAGAAAAACCATGAAATCCCTCTCTTTCATCTTCATTCACTCACCAAAAACTTCCTTTAAAACTAAACAATCTCCGTAACTGCTCCCTCTCCCCTCTTCAAATTCCCAATCCTTATTTCAAAGACATTCTTGGGGAAAATGTCACTGCTTTCTCCGCATGATCCTCCAAAGACTCCTGGCTTCCTTCTCAGCACACCTTGTCTTCCCGTGTAGACTTCAAGGTTTGATGATACCTTTGCAAACCTGAAGCACAGTGCCTCCCTCCAGAAGTGATTCAATTGAAGTGACAAAGAATATTCAGCGCAAGCTGACTTGCTCCCGTTTCCGCCACCATTCTTCAACCGCATCATATGGGTTGAAGCAATCCCTCCATTGGTGTCTCCTCAAAGCTGTGCCAAATTCTCCAGATAAGGCACCCATTCCCAGCCAGCAACTACAAGTGGTTGGCTAGCTCTTGACACTTCTCTCTCTACAAACTGAATGTCTCGGCAGTACAAGCTAAAACAACCAATAACTCCCGGTTGAATAGGTATGATATTGTTGAAGCCAGAAGAGACATGCATCTCCAAAGAAAGTCATCACCTCTCCCCTCCAACAATCCAACCCCTGGAGAGAGTGAATCCTCGCTCACAGTGAGTATACTGCCTTCTCAGGCCTTAACCTTCTTTCTTGATGCCTGAAGCTGCCTCTCCATACTGCCGTTCGAGCCCTATCTTGCTTAACCAATTCCCCCAATGTATAAACCCTCTCTACCTTACTTTTTTCCTTACCGGACTCAATTCGATCAACCTTGATAGTCTTTCCAAAAAGCCTTATTCCCTCTCCCTCTCTACTGTCAATTTTCTCTCCGACAACTACCTCCTTGACACCATATAGAGTCACTGATCTTCTCTCACTCTCTTGTTCTTACCGTCTCTCACTCCCTCTCGAACTTTCAACTACATTGAAGGACTCTCTCTATCTCCATTTCATCCCCCTCAAATCATCCTCACAATTCTTCCCAAAACCAACTGTTTTGTTGTTTGAGCCATATTTTTGGGATTAAACTTTGAGGAAAATCTACCCATTTGTGTTTATAAAACAATCCGAATAAGTTTCCTCCTAAATTGTCATTGTTTTATAGGCAAAGTTTCCCTAGCTATCTTCAGACCGGCCATCATCATTCAAACTAGACTTAACTATCAAAGTTTGTTTTACAAACTTTAGGTTAAAGCAACTTTTTTGTGATTTGATCGTGTTAATTGCTCACAATTGTCACTTCCTTAGCCATCTCTTCACCTCGCAAAATTCTTGAAAAAGAGAATGTTCTTCTTGTGCTCTGTGGAAGTTAATGCCTCAACATGGGAAGGGCAAAAATCACTGCTCACATGAACAAGCTACTAAACTTTGAAACCCCCAATGCCCATTAAAACCCACTCTCCACTCATTATTTGTCCCTCTCTCCTTTCGTAATCAAAAACCCCGTTTCATTAACCCTCTCGTTTAAAATTCATCTCTTTTCCTCACTAATCCTTCATCGTATTCCTTCAACCCTAATTCCTTTAACCATCAATGGCAAAGATCAAAAGCAAGTTACCTGTATGCTCACAGCTACTTCATTAAACCTAGCTTCTATGAGTCGAAGTTGGGATACTCATCCAAGAACTTCTTGAGGTCAATGAATTGCTTAAATTCATGGGAGTCGTACCTCCAATTTATGAAGAACCTTGTGCAGAGATTTACCTCGGTAGGAAAGAGGAACAAGGAAAACAATTCAATAACTGCCACCATAGACAATGTGGAGATAACCATTACTCAAGAAATGGTAAGTGAAGTCTATGGGATCCCAAACAAAGAAGATGCCGTGAAAAACATATGGGACGCAGAGGGTCAGATAGATTGAAGATCGTATATGAGAAATTCTTTGGGGTTAAAGTTCATGACTTCAAGAGTATACATGACAAAGCAATGGTGAAGGACAAAGCCGACATTTTCAAATCAACTCTTATGGATGTGGTCAACAAAGCCATTGATGGCAGCAATCTTCATTTGATCAAATGGGATCAAATGAATGGAAGCAAATGCGAGCCTATTTGACCAAAGACACAAACCTGGTGCATTGTTCTTCTTCACAACTTCCAACACTTGCGCCTCAACCTCCACTCTAAAATTCAAGAAGCAAGGTGGAAAGATGAACAACTTCAGATTCATGAGTGGAATTCTTGATGTTCTAATTCCTAAGCTCAATCCTCCTCTACACAAGAAATGGTTGACGACTGTGAAGCCGCCGAGACCAAGTGTTTCAATGACAGTAACTTTTGCATTGAAACAAAAGAAGGGAGCCTGTGATGAGAGCCGGAGATGATGTAAGTATCGTAGTTTTATTGAAACACAAGAGAAACCGCAAGCGTAAACAAGAAAGAAGATTGAACACTGGAAGGACTTGATAGCATTGGCTACAAGTAGGAGAATAAAGAGGGGTGTACAATCCAATGTGAAGAAGACAGGATTGTTGAAAAAGACTGTGGTATCTCATGGGAACAAAGGCAAAAACAAGGATGATCAGGTAGCTGACAGTGAAACTACCTTGTCTGACAGCCATGATAAGGATAATGAAGAAAGAGGTGCCATTGACAGTCATGAGGTTGACACCATGGGTCAAGCTAATGTTGGTAATGATACCATAGACCCTCAAGAGCTTCAGACAGCCATTAACTTATCCAAAACTGTGCACAAAGGCAAGCAACCTCTGACAGCTATCCCTACCAGGCAGACAGCTACCAGATCCAAGGTACAATCCTCTTTATCCATTCCTTCTAAATCCTTGCCAAAGAAAAGAAAACCTGAAAAGAAAGCACCCAAGGCCAAGAAAACCAAAATAAATACCCCTTCCCTTTCTCCAAAATCCACTACTGTCAGTCCAAGAGTAGGCAAGTCATCCACACCTAGCTCAGGTCACCAATCACCATAAGCCATCCTTAACCTCAAAGAACAATCGTAGAAGCAACCTTTAAGGGGGAACACTGATGAAAATATCCCCTCTACCCAACCTCAACAGTTAGCCAAAATCTTAAGAGCCATTGATGCTATTGAGTTGGATGGGAACCCTGATACTGAAAAGGCTGCTCTCATTTATCTTGATGATGTTCTTAGTAAAGAGGAAACAGTGATAGCCATAGATGAACTCAGGTCTAGGCTTATCAAGAAAAGAAGTGGACCAGGAGAGTCATCCAGTAATCCAAAGGTGACAGCTATGGATGAAGATATCCAAACCATCCCCTCTATACCTGAGACTGAGCTTGTGAATGAACCTACCCCTACTGTTGAAATTGATAGGGGGAATCCTGATAAGACATCTGAGGTCATTCAAAGTCTTAAGAAAGTTGGAGTTGAAATTGATCCCAAGCTTGTCTCAAAGGGAGAAACAATTGTGAATGCATGCAAGGGACTTGTGTTTGATGGAACCCCAGAAAATGAGGCAGCCCTTGTAACCATTCTTGAGCAAAAATTGACCAAAGGAGAAGTCAGGGCAGCATTAAATCTCCTAAAATCTCAATTTAGCTCTGATCTCCTCAATCAAAGTCCTGGTCAATCCTCTGTTTCAATCCCATCTTTTTCAACCCATACCTCTGCTCCTTCCAAACCAATCTCCCCAATCCCTGAAAATGAATCAGCCTAAGCCTCCCTCAAAGTCCAATCCTAGCCGGACAAGGTCAAGATGTGTCCGATGCTGATCCCTTCCCTAACAGCTCCCGACAGCCTCCAAGCCATTCCATTCCTCCAACTCTAAATCAAGCCTACCTTCCCAAAAAGGAACCTTGGATGCTTAGTTGTGGCATTGATTTTTCTATTTCTTCCATCAAGGCAGCTAGGACAAGGTTAGCCAATGTGACCCATTTCCCAGAAATTGCAAACCCCTTTACCTATCCAAAATCCTGGAACTGTCAAGAAATGGTTTGATTATGGTGGCTAGAAATCTTGCAGGATTAGTATTCTTTGCCTATGAAGAATGGAAAGTGTCAAGGATTCATCAACCTCTCATTTTGTTCACCAAATCCCATCATTCCCAAAATTCATCACTCCCAATACACTTATTGATTGGGAAATTCTCTTCAGCCAACTTCTCTCTCCATCACTCAATTCTTGTCTCTTCATGCCAAAAGGTTTAGTTTTCACCTTGTGCATTGAACTTGCAAAATCATTCTTTCTCTCTCTGTTTGAATAGAAGTATGTCCTTATGCTTTTGATAAGCAAAATTGTCAATATCTTTCCCCCAACCCTTAATTCAGGCATTGAGCCCTATCTTTCACCCTTCATCTCTGTTGATCCCATTCTCTTCAACTCTCCCAATGAAAACTCTCACTTCATGAAACTGATCTCTATTCCTGAGATCAAAGAGTTCAGAGAATCCATAGCTGTCAACCAAAGCAGGGCTCATAATGTTATTGATCTTTCATCAGACTCTGACAGTGATGATGATGATGATGATGATCTTTCAAGCCCAGATCAAGTCTCTCCCATAATCATTCCATCTTCTACCATTTCCAACCCTCCTCAACAATCCTTTCAAATGTCCCCTATTCCTCAAGCCCCAGCTTCATATGTCCCCTGCTCCTCAACTGCATCCATCTCTTATGCCCAAGATAAGCAAGAAAGCAAGGAACAAGAAGAAGCATCTGTGGGGCACAATGAGAATAAGAAATGATCAGATGCCTCTCACTAGAGCCCAACTGAAAGCAAAGGAAGATAAGTTCTTCAAATATGATGAGAGGATGACTTGGGAATGGAACAATGAGTTCTATTACAGAGGAGTTGAGCCAGAAATGAGAAGAGAACTGGAGGAAGAAAGAAATGAGCTCCTTTCAGCAAGGCAAGAAAGAGAAGAATTCTATGATCAACTTGCTGATGACTGAATTGTATTTTGTTGACATTTTTTTTTGGTTGAAACAATCTATTTTGTTTATTTTTGTGTTTTTATGGCTGTAATATGTGAACTTCTCTCATCTTGAGATCAAATCCAAGTATTTCAATCTCATTCTGATTACTTGTGCATGATATGAATCCCTGAATTATTTCCTTCATTAGTATTTCTCTTATCATTAACTATGTTCTAAATAGATCTTCCTTTACCAAAATGGGGGAAATTGTTAGGACCTAACTTTGATCAATGTCCTAGTTAGTTGGTTTTGATAAAGGAATATATATATATATATAACAGGGTTTATATCAAAAGAGGAAATCTGTTATATTCATCTTTCAGTTTATCTGACAACTATGAAGTCCGACAGCTTATGATTCTATCTTATACATTGGTTACATTCAATCAATAACATGAATCATATTCCCTCTCTTAACTATCAGATCATCAAGTGCATCTCAGTCCCTATTAGAGAACATCTCTGATAGCTAAGCCTTTATTATGATCTGACAGCTATGACTTCATTCCCTCTCGATAGCCATCACTCGTCTCATTCTCTCGCTACCACAATCTCAACCAAGGTAGAACCTGATCTTCACACTGCCAAGTTCACCATTGAAGACCAATGAAAACCATCAAGACCTTCTCGAAGCTCTCACCAAGCCACAGCCTCAAGCCCAGCCTCATGAATACCTGAAAGTGGACAAGTGGGGCAAAGACCAGCCAAGGCTCATTAATGTAGCTGCAATGGGCCCCATATTCCAACGGCTACATTGAAGGGTATAAATAGAGGAGTTCATCCTCTACACAAACCACTCTTGAAAAATACTCTTTTTCACAGCCCAAAACCTTTCTCTTACACCCACACACACCTCCCGTAATCCACACACACACTCACCAATCCCTACCCTTTAAACCCTGTTCCAAACCAAAACCCTCACCCCTAAACCTCTCGCTTCAACAACAAACAACCCTAGTGTGTTAATTCACAAATTCCAAAATCCTAAGACTGTACTTTAGGTGTAGAATTAGTTTGTAAACACTCAAGATCGCACTTTGAGTGTACTAGTTGTTTTGTAAAATCTTGAGACCGTACTTCAAGTTGTAAAAACACTTAAGACTCGTACTTTAAGTATATCCCTAGTTGATCGTACTAATTAGGAAGAGGAAGTTCAAGGAACTTGCCTAAATCAATCATTTGTAATTTTTGTTGATTAAAGATTATAATAAAATTGATCTCACTTGTCAAGATTGACAAAGTGGGGTGGATGTAGGAGGAGTGAACTCGAACCACTTTAAATTCTCTGTGTTATTACATTTCTGCAATCACATTCACACACTTGCATTATTTCTTTGTGTTCTTTGTACTATCATTATTTCAAGCTTCCCTTATTCCGCTGCACAATTCAACAAACATCCGACACCGAAGTCAAACCATAGCTGTCTGATCATCTGCATATCAACAAAGGGCCTTTCATCATTGATATCATGCCAAGTTACCACATGTGTAAATGCTTAAACGGATGGATACGAGCATTAATAGTTTCCCCCATCTAACGATCTTGAAACCCTAAAATGAGGTCACTGCACATAGTACATTGATTTGGTATTTAGAAGCTCATTTCTTATTTAATTTTTGAGAAATGAACTTTCCACCTTTCTCCTTATATGAACTTCTAGTTTAAGGGAAGTATTTTTAAAACTCAAACCTTCAATTTTCACATTATTCAGAGTTCTTGAATACATATGATAACATAATAAGTAGGACAAAATATGATTAGCCCCCCAAAGTATATACCTATTCCCACTTTCCACCCTCACGCAAATTTTGTCCCAAGGTGGCACCTCAACTAACCATGAATCCCACTTTTGCCCCCTCAAACGACGTTAGATATTTAACGAAATTCAGTCATGTGCATGTCATGTGAGATCCATTTTGGTCTTTTGATGGAAATAGACAAAGGTTTTTATGTCATTTAAACTTGGGATAAAACCACCGGTTAGAACCCCCAATAATGCCATTTATCTGGTACCACCACCATACCACCACCTTTCCACCGCCATCACCACCACCCACAACCACCATTAATAGCTTAAAAACCCATTTGACAAATCAAAATCAAATCTTGTTCTTCAATTCAAACCCACACACAAATACCAAATAAAAAATCAAAACATAGATATAAATAACAAATACAAATAGTCTCTTCCCTAATTCGAAGATCAAACTTGAAAAAAAAAGAAAAAATGAAGGTATGGGCTTCTTCAATCTAGATTGTGCGGCTGGGCGAAAGCGATAGCGAGGGTTAGATGAATGAGTGACAGTGGTGGTGCAGTGCAGCTTGATGGTGGGGCTGAAAGGGGAAGGAAGAGTCAGATTTCGGTGGAGACTGGAGAGAGGTGAACGACGAACTGTGAGAGAAGGAGAGAATTGATTTGGGGGGGTGGTGGAGGAGAGGCGGGTATGTAGAGGGTACGTAAAGGGGGTAGGATATAGGGAGGAGAAGGTAGGGCGTAGTGAGAATTTGGGCTAGACTGTGGTGGGTTGAGTTGTGTAGGGGCGGTAGAAGGTATGGAGGAGGGAGAGTAGAAGGGTTGAAGGTGGGGTGATTGGGGAAGATGAATGTAGGAGGATGAATCTAGACATATGGTGTTTTTTATGTTTTTTTTTAATCTTTCTTTTTCTTTTTTGGGTTATTTAGGATATTTTCAATTAATATAAAATAAAATAATTTTCACACATGAAATTTTTATTTTTGATATTTTTAATTATTCTTTTAAAACATAAATAATTTTTTTACTATAAAATAAATTAATAAATACTATTTTATTTTGATATAATAATACCTATTTATTTAAGGAGAATGATAAATTAAATAATTAAAATAAAATATAATGAGAATGACTAAAATAGCCCTCACATGACATGTACATGACTGAATTCCATTGAATTTCTAACGTCATTTGGGGGAGGGGGCAAAAGTGGGATTCATGGTTAGTTGACAAAATTCATACGAGGGTGCAAAGTGGTAATGAGTGTATACTTTGGGGCTCTAATCATATTTCGGCCAAATAAGTAAGTGGGAGACTTTGAGTAGGTTAGAGGGTGCGTTTATTGCTAGATGAAAGCTCAAACAAACTCAATGACATCAATTAAGGACAAATTTTTATAACTGAATTTGTTTGAAAAATTAAGGCTCCGGAAAATCTTTTGCATTGACTTTTAATTTTATTTTGTTATCAAACATCGAAAAATGAGGAAAACATTTTCTCCAAAACAAACGGAGCCTAAGAGTAAACACAAGTACATTGCATAAAAAACAAAAATGTTAAAAGGCTAGCAAGAAGCTGGTCAATTTAGGTAAGCACATTTAACCTCCCTACCAAATTAAACCTCTATCTACATCCATGTTTTACACCATTCTCATAAAAAACTGAATAATTTGCTGTAATCTGGACATATTGTAAGTCCATTTGTCCTAAGAAGTGTGACATTTTCTAAATTTATACGAAACTTAAGGTAATTAAGTTTTTAAGCAATTTATAACAGGAAATACAATTTATAAATTAAGGGAATTAATTTAATTAATAAAAGAAAAGAAATATAAATTCGGGTTATTACATTAATAACCACATTTTATCTCTACATTAATCTTTTTATACTTTTCCCATAAAAATCTGAAAGAATTAAATTACCTAAATCTAGATAAAGATTTAGAGTTGAAGGGCAGATCTGGAATACAAAATTATGCAAACACTCCTAGAGCGCTTTATAAGCACTTCACCCTTCCCTCTCTCTTTCCACGGCGAAAATAAACACAGCCAAAAGTACTATCCTTGTGGTTTTTTTTTTGTTCCTTGTATTTTTTATTTTCTGGTTTTTCTATTAATAAAACTTTGGGGGCCCTGCCCTATACGCTAAGAAAAAAGATTTTTTTTTAAAATCTAGACGAACTTCCAATGTCTGATCAGGCTTCTCCTGTCAATCCATCAGCAGCAGCTGTTGAAGTTGGTGAGGTTCAGCAGCAACAAAATGTTAGTGCAACAGCTCAGGTGGAATCATCAGCAACTCGTGTGCCTGCTCCCAGGGTGGTCACTTATGAGCCTGGGAAGACATATAAGCATATCCTGGCAGTGTATCAGGAGTGGGAGGCGGAGGAGAAGAAACGTAAAGGCAAGGGGAAGGTTGTTTAAATTAATGATTCATACTAGATCAAGTACTCTAAAAGTACTGGATCTGATTAATATTGCGTTGAATAATCAAGTATTGTAATGTTTTCTCTTGTTTTCGACTGAAATGATTTGGTGAATTTTGTGTGCTGCTATTTTTAATTTTATTTACTCATAGTTTTACGATCTCATTGTCTATTATTTATCAATTCATTAAACTTATACTCAAATACATTCCTCGATGTGTTCACATTCCCATTATTTATTTATGTTACTCAAAAGATGATTGAAAAAAATTGGAGATTTGAAAGCTAAGCTTACAGTTTAGGAAGCGCGTAACTCATTTTTTATGTCAAACACCTTATATACCTTATGCCGCCTGAACCCCAAATACTGCTGCCTCAAACTAGCCTAAAATTACACAATAACAGCAAATACGTAGAAATCTAAGTTGCCAATATTAATCTTTAGAAGATATGGTAATTTTGTTTTAAATCTAATGTTTATGAGCTTCATATTAAGTTGTCGGGTTTGAAAAAATGGTGCCTAAACTGAAATCAATGCATGTGAAGGCCTATACTTTTCAAGCAAAGCCTTTATGAAAGGTTCCGTATTTTGTTTTGTTATTATCTAGTTGCCAGTCATAGTTTTCTAGCTTAATTTCATGCCCATTAAATTTAATTTTTGGTTGAATAAATTAATTATATATATGTACTTGCAATGGGACTGATTAGTTTTCAAATGTGCTCTATCTGATTAATAATTACGCGTTAAGCCCTATAGCTCGCAGGTGTACCTGAAATCTATTTGATGTTTATGAAAGGTTCCGTATTTTGTTTGAGATTTTCTTTCTAATTACTAGTTTAGATATCATTGAATGAAAAACTAGTTTGACGAATATGATATTGAGGAGTTACGTGCGCTGCAAATTTCATATTGCAACTTCTTAAAAACCACTTCTTGTGCTTTTACTAGACCTAATTAATTTGGTGAATTATGTAGACCGTCATTCATATATCAACTGTTATAGTCCTCTTTCACATCAATTAAATTTTTATGTTGCCACGAGAAAAAGAGAAACTGATTTAATTTAACTTTCAATTTACTTACTTTAAGCATTTGTATGAATTAAAAATCGTCGTCAACATAATATACTTTGGCTTACAGATGAGAAGTAGATTACGCTACTGTATATGAACCACTTCAGCAAGATCAGCTTCAAGTAACTTGAATCAAGTTTATAACATTTTAAAGGTTGTTGCTAATCTGTGTTCTTGGACAAATGTGGTTGGAAACCGTATTGGTACAAGAGACAAATGCAGTTAACAACTGTACAATATATGGTAACATACGTCGAACATTAAGAAAATGTAAAAACATGTTTTTGACTCAAAACGCCAAAATTTTCATGCAAGAAAATGTTGCCAGAAATTGGTGTACCAGTCATCCGTTTGCAATCAACACAAAGAAATTAACACACCCACACGTAATGAATGAAAAGAAAAACAATCACACACAAGCAATTCACAAGAGTTGTTTACTCCTGGTTCATTCACCCAACTCGTGAACTACATCCGGGGGCAATTGCCAAGCCAATATGTTATTAGTCTCTCTAATATGTTGCTATTAAATGTGTTCTAGGCCGAAATTATGTTTTTATATAGTTACACAAGGAAACCCTAAATCTAATTTAAGAAGAGTTCTTAATCAAACAAGGAAACAAATCAAACCCAAAATCTCGACCATAAGCTGAGGCGCCGGGCTCCTGGGCCGCTCTTCCCATTCATGGGCAGGCTGGCTGCGAAAGGAAAAACCTCGCCACGGCCTCGGAGCCTCGGCCCTGAGGCGCCTTTCCGCCTCAATTGAGGTGAGGCGCCCGGATGGGCGCCACCTGCCGATCTCCCATCTCGGTTTGAACATCCTTTTTGAGCCTCTAACAGAATCCCTCTCACTTAGTCCCCTTTTCTTCCTTGGTTTAGGACTCCAACTTCCCAACAATCTCCCACCGGAGACTAAACTAACAAAACAGATAGAATCACTGCCATCAACTCCCTACACGGAGTAATGGTGACCTTCGAACTTGGCATTTCCCCCTCATCCATATTGGGCCTCAACACTACCTCACCTCTCTCCCTCGAAGTATTTTACAGGCGAGGTTGGGAAAGTCACAAGCTGACGCTTTCAAGCCTGCCGTGTTAGATCTGCTTCTTTGCTTCCCCAAATCAGCCTTCTACCTTGATTTCTCCCCGCAAGTCTAACTTCAGCCTCTCTCCCCCTCCAGCACCCACCTTTCAGACTCGCAATGCCTCCCCTTGAAATCTTGGACACACCTTGTTTCTTGCATCGACTCGTTTCTTGGTCCTGGAAGCCGCCTTCCTCTGTTAGGGCCCACTTTGGACATCCGGGACACAATCAAGGCGTTGATCAACTTTGAGTCCCTCCCCAACATACCGTTTCTTGATGTCTCCCCTTTTTACACCCAACGAGGGCCGGTTCTTAAGCCTCCTTGCTTCCCAACCGGAACGAACATATCGATATTGTAGGTGCAGAGTACAAACATCTTCCCCTTAATCCCACGTAGCCAACACTCTTAGCCCCTTTTTGTGTAACTTCCCAAGACCCACCAATGAACGAAACACCGTATCCTTTCAAGCTGTCAAGTTTTCCCACAGAAATCACTCTCCTCCTCAAATCCGGAACATGCGTCACGTCGTGTAGTTGCCTAAAACAGTCCCATTAGGTGTCTTCATCATTACATCCCCCTTACCTTTGATCTTCAATGGTTGACCATCACCAAGATAGAGAACCCCAAAATCTCCGGTTTTGTAACGCCTCATTGATTCCGCATCCCCACTAGCATGACAAGAAGCTCCAGAATCCAACACCCAATCTTCACCCGATCGCTCCTCCCCTAGGATTAATACATCACCACCATCATCCACCACGCGCGCACCACCACTTTTTCCTGACAATCATAACCGATGTGCCCCAATTCACCACAATTGTAGCACTTGACCTTTTTCCCCTTAGGTCCACCCCTTTTTCTCTCCACCCTAAGTGCGACCCCATCTACGGACGATTCTCCCTTTTCTCCTTCCTTCGCAACTCCTCTCAGACGAGATCTCTAACCTCCGTATACACCAATGCCGTTTTCGACGTACTAATCGTTGTGACGGTAACCTCCCAACTATCGTGCAACGATTTTAGAAGAAAACAAGCTAGCACTTCATCGGAGAAAGTAATATCAACACTTTTCAATTGGTCCACCATACCTTTGAAATTGCCGATATGACTTGCCGCCTCTGCCCCTCGACATCTTCGCATTCGCAAACCTCTTTATCAAATGCACCTTATTGATATTCGACGGCTTCTCATACATGTCCGACGGCGTTTGTAGCAACTCCACCGTTGTCTTGGCCTCCATAGCGTTCCGTGCAACGTCGTCTGCCGGTGGCACTCTACCGCTCCTAACGCCTTCCGATCCAACACCTCCCAATCCCCTTGTGACATGTCTTCGGGCTTCTCCTTCAAGGGCTTATGAAGATCCTTACAATAAAGGTAGTCTTCAATCCTTGTCTTCCAAAACGTGAAATTCACACCGCTGAATTTCTCGATATGGTTCTTCATCTTGACTGCTTCACCAAAATCCCCAAGAACGCGATTCAAAATTAATCAACTAATGAAAAGATTTTGAATCCTCCGAACCAAAGCTCTGATACCAGTTGTTGTGAAATTGGTGCTCTCCGTTTGCAATCAACACAAAGAAATTAACACACCCACACGTACAAGAAAGAAACAATCACACACAAGAACACAAGAGTTGTTTACCCGGTTCATTCACCAACTCGTGAACTACATCCGGGGGCAATTGCCAAGCCAATATCACTACCAGAAACAGGTCATTTAGCGACGGAAAAAACAGCGACGGACAGATTCCGTCGCTATTTAGCGACGGAATATAGTATTTAGCGTCGGAATTATTTTGGCGTCAAATTTAGCGACGGAATTTAATTCCGCCGCTAAATTCCGCCGCTAAAAAGAATATGCCTCAAATATTCGTTTATTTCCGCCGCTAATTTGGCTGTTGATTTACCGAATTTTAGGAAAATTCCGCCGCTAAATCTTTAACAAATGACGGAATTATTCCGCCTGGGTGAAATTAAATGGTTTTTTTTTTTTTAATAAACACCGACGGAATATTTCCGCCGCTGATAATTTAATAATTTTTTATTTATCAGCGACGGAAATATTCCGTCTGTGTTTAATAAAAAAAAAAAAATTCAAAATTTCCAGAGAAAGACCGCCGCCCACAATGCAAGGGCGAAATGGTCAGACAGAGAAGAAGGTCTTGGAAGTGGTTGTGGAGAAGGGTATGCAAAATGGACAGAAAATTACATTCCCAGAGAAGCCGATGAAGCTCCCGACACTCTTACCGGCGCTCATTTAAAATTTCAAAATTTCCGAACGAACAACAAGTGCGATAATCCAATTCAAACTTTCAAACCAAATTAATCGTACACCTAGCCTCTAAATCCC
>JAFEMH010007030.1:20000-104390 GCA_022495995.1 Adenophora triphylla var. japonica
CTTCTTAGTCTTTTTATTGGTGAAGTTTATATATTTTTGGGATTTGAGGGGTATTTGCGTATGAGTGTGTGTCTTGGCGTGGGTAAGAATATTTCCTGATTGCATATTGAAGGAAGCTAGAGTTCGAGATGCTTTATTCCTTTAGACCCGAAACCGGTGATGCTTATGAACACTTAAATTTGAATTGGTATGTACATATGATTTTGCAAAGTGGGTCATTATCGCTTCAAATACTTGAATTGTCAAAAGTGTTGATGTTATACCAATATTAGCATTGCTTATTAAATTTTGTTAAATGTGCCTATGTCATGACATCATCTAATTTTTATAAAAATATACTGGCATACGGTACACAAACCAAACTCATATTTGTATACCGTGTACCAACCAAGAATGCATAATCCGTACGGTAGTACCGTACCAAACTTTCGTTATACCGAAGGTCGGTATACCAAAAATTTTGGTTAGTTGAGTCGTTTTGTCTCGAAATAGAGTAGGCCATGGTTTGGTTAAGACTTATGAGGGGATTTCTTCCTAACTTTCCCAACATCCGTGTTATAAGGGAACTTAGTTTGTGATTGACGAGTTAGGTTTTAATTGTTGAGGTAGAGATAATATATACACTTCTTTTCTTATCAATTTTTTTTTTTGATGAGGTAGAGAAACCAATACAGGATACATATTAGGGCATTAAAGGAAAAGCATCTGAAGTCAAAGACATTTTTAAAATTTTTGTAAATCCATTTATATGAAACAAACTAGGATACAGCTTCGTATATACGTGTCGCGTAAATAAGTAAACCAACATTTAAGGTGTAGTACCCGAAATCATAAAATGTGCTTTGAGAACCATAACCGAGAATAAAGAGTATCTATGAAAATCACAAAAATAATTGATAAAGAGCTAAAGAAAAACGAATAATGCGTAATCTAAATGGTGGTAATAATTAATTTAAAAACGTAATATTCAAGCACAAACAAATAAGTTAGAAAACCGTGGATGAAATAATTTAGGAACATCTAGTTCTAGATCTCATTTTGGGGCGATTGACGGCATCGCGGACGGTGATTATGTCGCCTACGTTTGAGCGCCCGAAATCAATCCCGGCACCCTAGATGCACCTTATATGAAACAAATTAGGATACAGCTTATGTATCCTAGTTTGTTACATATTTAGTAATATTAACGAATAGAAGAAAACATATGCCACTATAAAGAAAACGATAAATAACCGTACTCATAATCAAATATGTAACATGTTATATTTAATAAAAATTAAAATAAAAATATACATATATGTATATATATAAATATCATTTTTGCACAAGCGTTAGGTCCAAAGATTGAAACTTTGATTAATTATTATAATAATAAATCTACTTTCAAAGTTTCAATCTTTGGGCCAAATGCTTGTGCAAACTTGATATTTTCCACCCCACTACTATCACGCTCAACCACTACCATGGGGTTATGCCGAGTGGAAAATTCAAGTTTTTTGCACAAGCGTTAGGTCCAAAGATTGAAACTTTGATTAATTATTATAATAATAAATCTACTTTCAAAGTTTCAATCTGGGCCAAATGCTTGTGCAAACTTGATATTTTCCACCCCACTACTATCACGTACAACCACTACCACGGGTTATGGCCGAGTGGAAAATCTCAAGTTTTTTGCACAAGCATTAGGTCCAAAGATTGAAACTTTGAAAGTAGATTTAGCAATTAATCAAAAACAAGAAAATCCCCAACTTCGGGCTTGTAGAAGATACAAAACCGCAGCTTGGGGATTTTCTTGTTTTTTGATTAATTATAATAGTAAATCTACTTTTAAAGTTTCAATCTTTGGGCCAAATGCTTGTGCCATAGACTTGATAGTTTCCACTCGGTGTAACATGTTATATTTAGTAAATATAACATGTTACATATTTAGTAAACATAACATGTTACATATGCAACAATTAGATAAGTTACTAAATATCTAATTTTCAAGTCTTTTAAAGTCAAAGGGGGAGGAAGGGGGTAAATGTATCAATAATGTAACATATTCAACCGCACACTACCTTAGTATGGTTCTAGATCCCATTTTGGGGCGATTGACGGCATCGCGAACGGTGATGTAATATCGCCTACGTTTGAGCGCCTGATATCAATCCCGGCACCCTAGATGCACCTTAGGTATTGTGGTTGGTGGTTAACATCTTAAAATATAAATAAGATGAGAGCCTTCTCACCTACGCCTATCAAAACCGTCCATCTTTGATCAAGAAATAGAGCAAATAGTTCTTGTCAGCAAAGGATTTTCTGCTTAATAAGAGTTTTTCAGCTTCACTGTTCTCTTCTCTAAGGATCTCAACATCACAGCCCATGTTCTTGTCAAGAATGCTTATTTCTTCATCGGTAGCTATGTCACAAGTAAAAACAAGGTAACATAACACCAGTGAAGAGAAAACAAAATCTTCCTCCAATTTTTATCTTCACCTTCCATTTACAGATCCTGATTGCAGATCTTTCTCATGAGCTTGAAAGCCGAAGTGTGCCTCAATCTCACGGTTGCTTCGCATGTGCAACCGTGAGATTGAGGGCAACACCGCCGCCTTTCGTGCTCATGAGGAAGATTCTCGCAATCGTGTGATCTTGGGTAAATGGAAGGTGGAGATTGAAAAATTGAGGAAAGTTCGTTTTCTCTTCACCGGTGTTATACTCGTTACCTTGTTTTTACTTGTGACCGTATATCACCAAAGTGAAGAGTAAAACAGTAACCGTCAAGACATGGCCGTGATCTTTGAGATTCTTAGAGAGGAGGACAAAGGAAACCGGAAAACCTATATTAAACAGAAAATCCTTTGCTCAAACCGACAAGAACTTATTTGCTCTATCTTTCTTGTTCTAAGCCGAGATAGGGTTTTGATAGTCAGGATGATAACGACTCTCATCTTGTTTATAAATGTTAATTTAATTCATCGTTGTAAAATTATATATTTTACAACAAAGAATTAAATATTAATATTTAAAATTATTCACAATAGTAATCATGCATTTCGGGATGGGATAGGTTTATCAAACATGCACTTAAAGGACAGAGTAGGTGGTTAGGTAGGGACACCATTATCCTTTAGTTTAGTTTGAACTAGAGCTCAAGATTTGTTGATACAATTATTCACAATATTAATAGGTAAAAAGTCCCAAAGCAGCCCCCAATTTAAGGCAAAGATGGAGCATTACAATGGAGAAATTGTTTCCGCGAGTTTCAATTTCAACAAGACATTCTTGAACTCACGCGCTTTCACCAAAAACAACACCGAAACTTATTGACAGGAGGTATAGCATGCCATGCATCTCGGTCTCTAAAAGATTGGAAGATTGATTGGGATCTCGCTCCGAGCCGCTTCGTGCTTTGGGATTCGGAGCGACATGTGTTCACCCTATCGTACAACGATCCGGTGCCAACGATGGAGGATTTTCGAGCACCGATCGTGTGGCCGAGTCGAGGACTCGTGGCATTTCCTCGAGACAGACGATCGCCACGGAGCAACTATCTCAATTCTTGGGATTATCGCCAGACCGGGTATCGGGCATTGTCGTTGACGATAGATTCATAGACTTGACTCATATAGCCGTATTGAGTCGGACCACCCTGACCGTTTGATCTATCCACTTCCTTAGATATATTCATGTTGCTCATTCCGTCTCGCGCACTACTTCGCGGCTACATCGGAGTGTGTCCAGCCTACGCCGTTAGAGATCATCAGCAAATGAGAGGTGATCGAGGAGTTGACATCCGGCATATTCAATCTCGGTCGTGGAGCGATGGACATCATTCAACTCTGCTGCTAGCTGAGACATACCACGGCATTGATAGATTAGCCTGAGGATCCGAGTACACGGGTTCAGCACCCAGGCATTACTATCATTGTGGCCGTATGAGAGATTTCGCTTGATCTCGCCACCGCGAGGGGCGACGGCATTACCTTGGGTGACCGGACAGCGCAGATATCGAGGGATGCCGCTACCGAGAGTTGGCATAGGAGGTTGGCCTTCGCCCGATATGAGACCGCAAACCCGAACTATTGGATTCCGCATGGGGATTGCAGACTATGAGAGATATTCAGACGGGCCGCTTATTGTCCGACTTCCGGACTACATGTATCATCCTTTTGCATTCCATCTCTAGCGAGCGACAAGACGGATACCCGCAGCAGACCATTCGGACTTTGAGAGAGCAGCTGACGACTAATACAATGCCGATGATTATGACCGAGCCTCGTACTACACATTTCTTTGCAGAGCATTTCTAGAGGGCTTTCTTCCGATACGACCACTACTCCGTCATACTAGAGGTAGCACATTTCGACCACCGAGTATCCGACATGGTACGAGGAGCAGCAAGGTCCCGTACACCGATGATAGAGGCTCGACGCCGAGAGTGTTTTGGGGCGTACTATTCTTCCAAATGACATTAAGAGGCATGGAGGCCAAGAGCAACCCCGATGAAATCACCGGCGACATTGCAGCAGATTATGAGAGACGGAGATTCGGAGAGCTGCTTTGAGAAATGATCCCGAAGTGATAGCTCGCAGGAGGCCTTGAGGCAGGAAAGAGCAAGACCGAGAGCTACCAGACCGATATATCCACCACTCACACGATACCCGAGCCAGACGAGGTTCGACCGACTTTTTCAACATACCTAGACCAAAGACCTCCCGGACCGAGGCGGAGGAAGAGTAGAGATTCGAGTTCGGGAGCGGGAACGAGTTCCTAGACACTTTAAGAAGACCTCGTTAATATATTGTTAAATATGAGTTAGAAGCTTTATATTTATTTTAAGAAGATCTCGTGTTGCTTTTAAGTTTGTAATTCAAATTTAGGGAATGATAATACGTTAATTACTTCTAAACCGTTAATATATTATGAAATCCAATAATTATTAACATCCCGATTTTGTTTCATCCGTCGATTAAATTGAGTGTACGTATAATATATGGATTGCAATGCAGAGTGATGTCGTAACGATGATCGTAGTTGGATGTATAAGCGGAAGTTGCCGAATCAACGCGGTATCAATCCCGAAGTTTTATAGAGGGTCAAGGGGTTTGTTGAATTTGCTCAATTAAATAAAACCGGTCACATGGATAAGGATGGTAAGATTAGGTGTCCATGCGACAAGTGTTGTAATGTCAAGTATCTAAGCTTGATCGAGACTCGTAAACATCTTTTGCGTAACGGGTTTGAAGTTGGGTACAAACGGTGGACCCGTCATGGTGAGCCGAGATTGCGCACAAATGTTGCGAATAATCCCCGAGAATATTCATGTACCTCCCGAACCCGAACCTATTATTCAGACAATGAAGAACCACCTTTGAATATGGAAGATATGGTTAGGGATGCAGCCTGGCCCTTCCTTCGATTGGTCGAGAACCAACAAAGAAGAACCAACCCCGCAGCCCAAGAAATTTATTGATGCTATGGACTCGCAAAAGAGAAGGTCTATCCAGTGTTGCGAGATCGTGTGTTGGAGGCCGTGGCCGAGCTCCTTAACATAAAGGCCGATTGCAATATTAGCCAGTCGCTATAATCGTATCATGAAAGCAATTAAGCGGATGTTGCCGAAAGAGAATAAGATGGTTACAAACTTTTATGAGACAAAGAAGTTGGTTGGGCGATTGGGCTATGTTATGAAAAGATTGATGCGTGTAAGAATGATCGCATGCTATTCTACAAGGAAGATTCACAGAAGACAGAGTGTTCAATTTGCGGACAAAGTAGATATAAGCCAAGTCGGAGGGGGAGTTCAAAACACAAGAAAAACATACCACATAAGCGCCATGCGTTACATGCCGTTGATTCCAAGACCGCAACGCCTCTACGCGTCTAAATCTACCGCAGAGGCAATGCGTTGGCATAAGGAAAGTTTGCGTGAAGATGGTGTGTTGATTCATCCCGGTGATGGGGAGGCATGGAAACACTTTGATGAGACTTATCCCGACTTTTCAAGGCTCAAGCAAGAAATATACGGTTATGCATCCGCTTCCGATGGTTTCAATCCGTTTGGTCCTGGGCAAAATCTTACTCTTGTTGGCCGGTTATAGCCACTGCCTACAATCTTCCGCCCGGTTGTGTATGAGTGATCCCTACATGTTCTTGTCGTTATTCATCCCCGGCCCAAACAGCTCGGGAGGAACATTGACGTCTATCTCCGACCTTTGATGGACGAATTGAAGCAGCTTTGGGAGGATGGGGTCGAAACGTGGGATGCTTTCAAGCGAGAGAATTTCAAAGCATGAAGGTCGCGTTGATGTGGACAGCTAATGACTTCCCCGCATATGGGATGTTATCGGGTTGGAGCACCCACGGGAAGTTGGCCTCGTCCGTATTGTATGAGTGACACAAAGTCTTTCACGCTCACGCACTCGAAAACCATGTTGGTTCGATTGCCATAGACAATTTCTTCCTGAGGACCACCCATTCAGACCCTTAAGAATGCGTTTAAAAAGAACAAGATTGACCATGATGAGGCCCCGATTCGTTTAAGTGGTGACACGGTCTATGAGGAGGTATCTAGATTGCCCGATCCTGGTGGGGAAAAAGTTTTCGAAGACCAAAATACAAGGGTTTGGGACTACCCATAACCGGATCAAGAGGAGTATATTTTGGGAGCCGCCATACTGGAAAACAAATCTCATTCGACATAACCTTGACGTGATGCACATTGAGAAGAATGTATTCGATAATGTTTTTAACACGTTGATGGATTTCAAGAGAACAACTAAAGACAACGAAAAGCTCGAAAGGACCTTAAGGAAATATGTAGGCGGCCGGCCTTAGACTTGGTATACGACGTCAATGGTAAACCAGCTAGACCGATGGCTCAATACGTGCTTACAAAGGAAAAGAGGCTCCTCCTCCCGAAATGGCTCAAGGAGTTAAGGCTTCCAGATGGTTACGCGTCTAACATTGGTAATCGTGTCAATGTAGAGGAGGGGAAAGTGCAGGTTTGAAGAGTCACGATTGCCACGTTTGCCAGGATAGGCTACTTCCGATTGCTCTCGTGGGTCTCTTGCCCGACAATATCCGGTGGCGTTAACAGAGTTAAGTGAGTTTTTCCGAGCGTTAACATCGACCACACCGCGTGTTGATCACATGAAAAAGCTTGAGGAGAGCATCGTAGTGACTTTGTGCAAACTTGAGAAGATATTTCCTCCTTCATTTTTTGATTCTATGGAGCATTTACCGGTCCACTCTGGCATACGAAGCTAGAGTCGGTGGTCCAGTTCAATACGTATGGATGTATCCATTTGAGAGGTAATTGAATTTATTCTATTTCTAAATAATTTGAGCGTTAACAATATACCTTCTTTAACATTATTTATGTTTTAATCTACGAATGACTTTTAGGTATCTAGGCCAATTGAAAAGGAAGATGAGCAATAGGGCCATGGTCGAGGCCTCAATTTCGTAGGCCGTTATCATAGATGAGATTGTTGCCTTTGTCGGAACATATTTTCCTCCCGATGTTGATACGAGATTGACTAGGGTTGGCCGCAATTACGATGGTGGTTTTCCGTCTAAGGGAAACATCTCTGTATTTTCATCCCCGGTCGGTTCCTCGGCAAACGGGTTGGTACGCGTACGTTAACCGCTAAAGAGTTTGCCGCGGTCGAAACGTATGTTCTTCTTAACCGCGACGAGGTTGGGGAATATATCAAGTAAGTCATTGATGTTATGTTTACGCCTCGTCGATTAAATTATGCATGTTTAATTACCGCATATGAAATGCCTTGTTTAACCCTATTGCGTAATGTTTGAAGATTTAGCTCAGATTTATCTCCGTAACTCATCGCAACTAGGACGAAGAGAATTTCCAAATCGGCTAAGGAAATATGTAAATATTTCGTTTCATTCAAATTTATTCTATACACTTCTTTAAACATTCAATCTTAAAATTGTATTAAATTGGTTACAATATTGTCTTATAGATAGCCGAACATCCGGTGATGCCAAAGCTGCGAGGTTAAGACATTTAGCATCATCTCCGTACTTGAACGTTCATTTATACAACGGTTATTTCGTGAATGGCTATGTGTTTCATACCAAAGCTTACGGGGCTCTAAATTGACGTGGAATAGCGGTGTGAAGCTTATAGGGAATGATTATTATGGCGTCCCGAAAGAAGTAGTCGAGGTGGAGTATTTGGGTAGAAACAAGTGTTGTCTTGTTCAATTGTGATTGGCGGGATGTGTGCGAGGTGTTAAGAAGCACGCCATATTTGACCTCGTCGATGTAAAGGACTCGTCCGTACATAATGGCGACGACGTCTTCATCTTAGCATCTCAAGCACAACAGTATACATGACTCCCTACCCTCGTCCGCGACCCGACGGATTGTGGGCTGTTTGGATGACCAAGGCTAGGAGCATGATTGACAACCTACCCTCGTCGACAACTACAGAGTCGTCATTAGAAGCACCCTATCAAGAGGATGAAATGCCGTTGCCACCTAACGTTTCATCGGCCTAATCATCCATTAGATGATGTCACTCATATTCCTCAAAATGTTGATGAACCCGAGGAGGATATCTTACCAGTGAATTTGCCAACTCCCCGCCTCGTTCGTGTCATCTCGCGCACATTGATATTGATGAATCGAGGAAGAGGAAGAGGAAGAGGAAGAGGAAGAGGAAGAGGAACCGTAGTTTGATTCATCGTAGTCCGAAGACGAAGATGAAGAACTCGAGTTTTGTAGTAATTCGTAGTCCAAAGGATGATGATGGGGACGAAGATTAATAATAGTTTAAAGTTTAAAATTGTATTGTGAATGCTTTAGATTATTAGAACTTTAAAGTTTTATATGTATTGTGAATGCTTTAGATTATTAGAACTTTAAAGTTTCATATGTATTGTGAATGCTTTAGATTATTTTTAATATCCGTCGTTTTATATATATTGTGAATGCTTTAGATTATTAGAACTTTAAAGTTTTATATGTATTGTGAATGCTTTATATTATTAATAGTTTAAAGTTTTATATGTATTGTGAATGCTTTAGATTATTAGAACTTTAAAGTTTTAGATGTATTGTGAATATATTGTTTCCTATTGTTAAAGTTGTATATTTTAATATTTTTACCGTAGTACGTATGAGTTCTAGTAGAAAGGGGGTAAGAGGACCAAGCCCATTTACACTTTGATTACCGGGACGCAACCGTCCCGATCCAGAGCGATGGTGTTGACCCCTCACTCGCAGTACTAGCTCCACCTCCGGGGCCGGTACTCGACTACCGTAGATTCCGAGGGAGGATATATGTCCGGATCTCAAAGACTTTATGACCAGTAAGTAACTCTTCATTAATTTGATATAAGTTGGTTCCTTTTTGCTTTATATATAATTCATTATTTAAGTTAAAATGTTATTGTATAAATATACTTGGCGGTGGGTAGGTGGATACCCCACCACCGGCACTAAGATCGGGCAATCCGGCGGTCTCGGAAAATGACCGATTTTTGGCCCAACTGGAAAAAATTGCCACAGAGGCGTAAGGAGGATGCGTGGGATGAGTTTAGGGTAATGTGTTAATGGTTTTTATTTAAAACTTAAATGTTAGTTTGTTATTAAAATGTTATAATTAATAATGATTATACTCTTTTAGTTTTGTAATGTTATCATTATATGTTGTAGGCTAAATATTATTGGGATCCAGCACATCGCCGAGGCGACGGCTAGATATGTTTTCTTTGAGGTGCTCACAAGCCGTTTAAGGATTTTATTTGTAAATACTTTTATCTATCCTTAATTAGTTTAATTAACAATGATTATACTCTTTTAATTTTATAATGTCATCATTATATGTTTACAAGATATTCATATTTTTTATAGGTACCACGAAGAGAAATTATTATCTTTGCTCGGCTCGCGGCGGGACAAAGCAGCCCTTGTGTCCTACTTTTTATGACCGTTGAGGTGTTTGCTCAATTTTGCGAATATTGGGGGTCGCTGCGGCGAAGGCCGTATCCGAACAGCCAAGGCCAATAGAGCAGCTCCTCGGGTCGGCGGCGTTGCATACCTGGGACGCTCACGGTCGCCGAGCATCACGACCGCATGGTATGTATGTTAATTTAAATGTAGTAGTGTATGGATGCTTTTAAATAGGTTTATGTACGTATGTTAGCCGGGAGCCAATGTTGATGCTATGAAATCCATAGTTTTAGTGTAAATGTAGTGTATGCATGCTTTTAAATCGCTTTAAATGTTGCATTTATATATACAATTTCAAAGTAATAATCTCGCTTATTTTATTTATAGGAAAGGGAGTATGGTCCGAATATCACTTTTGTGGATGTTTACGCTAGCCTCCATATTCGGAATTCTACGGCGCCCGATCAACCTCCGCAATGGGTTGACGATCGATCTGCACGCCTTTGTAAGTAAACTACCATTAAATGACTTGATTTTGAATATGTAAATTTATTTATGTACCTTACATTGTGTATATGATTATAATTGTTTGTTTTATTTTTCAGCCGCATATCAAGCCGCCGTTGTTCCCGAAGGAACGCCTCCCGGCGAGCCCGTCCCCTTCGTGCTGATGTTTGGCAGAGGTCACCTCTCGGGGACATCCAAGGAGAGGAGCCCGAGTGTTAGGGATGGGGATTACGGCGGCAATGCCCGTCGACGTCGACCGGCCGTCGGAGAAATGTTGACCAGCCCATGTTTCATGATCCGAGGGTCGACACTCTGGAGAGGCTGCGTTGGAGGAGGAGAGACGCGAGCGGGCAAAGCTTGCGGATGCTTTGGCAGTTCGAGACGCGGATGCGGGAGGAGAACGATCGACGCCATGCGAGACTCGAGACAATTGGCGCCGTTGATGGCTCGTCTCGGCCCGGACTCCCAGGATAATTCCCGGCGTCCCCAGGTTGATTGCGGACTTTTTAGACATTGTTGTATTAATTTATACTTGTTTGTAAACATTTGAGACATTTGGTACCGCGCGGAGCCCCTCCCCGCCTCTCCCCCTCCCCGCTCCACCCCTCTCCCCCTCCCCCGCTCCACCCCTCTCCCCCTCTCCCCCTTCCCCCTTCCCCCTCTCCCCCTATCCCCCTATCCCCCTCCCCCTCTCCCCTCCCGAATTGGTACGGTGGTATTTAGTTTTTATTTGGTACGCCGGTATTTGAATTTTAGTTTTTATAGTTTTAGTTTTAGAAATTGAAATGTTATATCGTGTACAAAAATTTTGGTTTTTTGATATTTTAAAATATTTTTTTAATTTATTTCGGAATCGCCGACGGAATTTTCCGTCGCCGAAATTAATGCCGAAAGAAAAATTAATTAAATAAATTAATTTCACGGCGGAAATTTCCGTCGCCGTAATAAAAATTAATTTAATTAAATTAATTTCGCGACGGAATTTCCGACGCTATAATCATTTAATTTTTATTTAATTTTTGATTTCAAATGTGGAAAATTCCGTCAGGTAATAAAATTTAAATTAAAATTAAATAATTTCAAATGACGGTATTTTCCGCTGAAATAATTTAATTTCAATTTAAATTTTATTACAGCGACGGAAATTTCCGCCGCTGAAATTAATTTAATTAAATTAATTTTTATTACAGAGACGGAAATTTCCGCCGCTGAAATGAATATTTAATTAAATTAAATTAATATAGCGGCGGATATTTCCGTCGCTGTAACCATTAATTCACCGGCGGAATTAAATTCCGTCGGTAAAAGAAAAAAATAGCGGCGGAAATTGACCCGCCGGAGCACTGCGACGGGCTGGTAGCGGCGGACCACCGACGGAATTTTTCCGTCGCTGATTATTTTTAGCGACGGAATTTTAATTTTAGCGACGGAAATTTCCGTCGCTAAACGACCTTTTTCTGGTAGTGTATGTTATTAGTCTCTCTAATATGTTGCTACAATGTGTTCTAGGCCGAAATTATGTTTATATAGTTACAAGGAAACCCTAAATCTAATTTAAGAAGAGTTCTAATCAAACAAGGAAACAAATCAAACCCAAAATCTCGGCCATGCTTGAGGCGCCCGCCTCAAGCCTTCCATGCGCCCGCCTCGCGAAGGAAAAACCTCGGCCACAGCCTCGGCCCTTGAGGCGCCCGCCTCGTCCAGATGAGGCGCCCGCCTGGCGCTGCTCAGTCTCCATCTCCGGTTTGAACTCCTTTTTGACCTCAACAAATCCCTCCGACTTAGTCCCCTTTTCTTCCTTGGTTTAGGACTCCAATCCCAACAGAAAAACAAATATATATCACTAGTATTAGGTAATCATATTTATCACAAAGAAAGTTTATCAGTAGTTCCCTCTTTACGCCTTTACATTAAAAGCAAAGCTAACTAATCTCTTAAAAGAAAAAAAAAAAAAACTGAAATCTGAGTATTATAACATCAGATCCCCTTAATTTTCATTGTTTTACTAACAATTCGTCTTTTGTTCTGTAAAACATGAATTAATTGTTTTTCTAGAAAGCATAGCGCTTTTATTTTAGAAATACATTTTTTTTCAAATAAAGACATTTTTACGAAACAATAACCAGGATCTAGAAATATATTAAAAGTGAAGGGCATATCCGGCATACAAATTTCTACAGTCTCTTTATAACCACTTCATTCTTCCTCCTTCCCACACTGCACAAACACATAGTATTTCTCTTTCTCTCCCAGTGGTGCTTTTTGTTTCTTGCTAGAACAAAATCTGCCCATTTTTTTTTTTTCGATCAAATTTCATTAAAAGAAAAAAATGCAGCCTCTGCACAATTTTCATTTCTTGCCATGGCATTTGATGGCCAAAGCTGCTGCATTGAAAGCACAAGAAAAAGACCTGAAGCCAATAGAATCTCCTCCTCTTTCCCCCCTTACTCAACCACAATCAAAAACTATGAAGGCTGCTGAGCCCAAGACGGATTTTCCAAAGGGGCGGAGAAGAAACAAAAATTCTTCTTCTGCTTTAAATGTGAACAAGCCGGAGCCAGTTTCACCTACTTATAGGCGGCTCCGGTTGAAGTACCAGGAAGAGATAACTAATGAAAGGAAGGAGAAGGAAGAAGCTGTTGTGGTCAATAAAGACTACTTTGCTAGCTTCATGAATTTGAGGTCAAGGACCAAGGATGAACATAAGCAACCGATAGGGCAATGTAGCTCTACTTTCATTGATCCCCAATCTTCTTCTGCCAATGGTTTTTCTCTTTCTCTTTCAAAGAAAGAGATTGTGGAGGATTTTTTGCTTATGACTGGCAAGAAGCCTCCTCGAAACCCTAAGAAGAGGAAAACGTCAGTCCAGAAGAGAATTAATGTGAGAACAATTCAGTTTTCCTATCATATTTAACTCGTCGTCATTTAAATTTTTATTTTTTATTTTTTTTATTAACTATATTCTATAATCATCATCCATTTTGTAGAAATTGTGTTTCGGGATGGAGCTAGACTCAGTGTGTGAAGAGGCCTATGAAGTTAAAGAAAAAGTTCCAACAAAGGTCTAGTTTATGTTTTCCTCTTATAACCTCTCTTAGATATAATTTTGTCTTTGATATTTTCAAATAATAAAACAATTATGTGCTGCAGCAGAAGTGAACTCGATGAAGTTCTTGTGGATGCTTATCAAACTCAAATCTAGCTAGATAGACTTAGCTGTGATCTTCCAGTGAAGTGACAATTAAGCTCGATGAACTTCATAGAAATTGAATTTCTGTTGTAGCTTAAATTTAATGGATGTTTCTGTATGAATCTTTAAACATTTTTCTGGTTTTTTTAATTTAAGTCTTTTGAAGGGTGGTATAGAAAGGTCTCAATGTGAGATAATTCATAGCCACCAGTAGCTTTCTATCCAGCTAAAAATTGTTTCTTAAATTTGTTTTCCATACTCGAAGCCTTTGGATGACTTCTTGCGCCAGCTTTACCGTTTGGTTAAATGTATGAGTTACGTGCGCCGCCTTTTGCATATCGACTTTAATTGTATGTGAGTGAGTGTGTGTGTGTGAGTGTCACCACCAATTTACAAATAAAAGCAATCAGCCGATTGCATATCGAGTTTAATTGTAGTTTAGGGCCAGATTTCTGTATAGGATTGGATTATGTAATTCTGCCGAGCTGTTTTAGATTATTTCTAATAAAATTTTGATTAGTAGGTAGGTAATATAGCAAGAACTTCGTTAATAATTTCAAGGGAAAAACACAAGATCTGCATATTACTAGCTAGTTATCAAAGGCTCAATAGTTTTTCTTTGTTATCAAAGGCAAATACGAAAAATGTTTCTCTTTGAGAAATACACTGATGTAAACGAACTAAGGTTAAGAGATTGAACCGAACGAAAATCAACAAGATTCGTTAACAAAGAAGGAACAACCGTTCTTGTCCTTTAATTCAATTCATAAATCCAAAAAACTATGTTCTTCAACGACTAAACAAGTTTAAATACTCTAAGAAAACCCTAAAAACGAAATAACTAAGCAAGGACAAAATTAACCCCAAATAACAGTCCAAAAATACCAGCAACAAAATAAGGAAACAATCAAATCGGCATAAGGAAATAGCAGCGCCACTTGAGGCGCCCGCCCAGCCTTGCCTGAGGCACCCGCCTCAGTCCCAGTCCGTTGCTCTGCAGATGAGGCGGCCGCATGGACTTGTGTGGGGCGCCCGCCTTGCTGCACATGGGGCGCCCGCCTGCTGCTGCTTGGATTGCTTGCTGACTTGTAACTGCATCATTCACCCCCCCCTTGAAAAAGACTCGACCACTAGTCGATACCGACAAGACGCTTCAACAGAGACCCCAACTTGTACAAGTGTACCCAAAGTAATCCACCCGCCTGAAAGACAATCCTTTTTTGATGTGTACCAACTTGCTGTTTGTACCAACGGTGTTGCTCTGATGTGTCATCCACGCAAGCCCAGCTGAGGAGTTGATGATTAATGGGGACCGAAGCCTTATCGAAGTCAAGTTTCTTTCGGTAGTGATTAGGGTGCAATGTAACCGTTACTCCATCTTTCGTAAAGGTATAAGTGTTCTTGTAGCCATCATGCGTAACTCTCCGATCAAACAACCATGGACGACCAAGTAATAAATGACACGCCACCATTGGCACTACATCACACCATACATCATCCGAGTAACGTTTGCCAATGGAAAATTGCACCAAACACCTCATGTTTACCTTCAATGAACTCCCCTCGCTCAGCCAAGACAACTTGTACGGTTGTGGGTGTTCTTCCGTCTTCAAGCTTAATTTCTCAACCATCTCAGTAGAAACGATGTTTTCACAACTACCACCATCAATGATCACGTTGCACACCTTCCCCATGGCAGTGCATTTAGTCCGAAAAATGTTATGACGAAGCCAATCCTCGTGATCCACCTCATTCACATTCAACACCCGTTGAACCACCAATGCCACTCCTTGATCAGCATACACTTCTTCCGTTTCACCACTTGAATCATCTGGTGCTTCATCATAAACTGGTGGACTATCCTCCATTAAGGCAACAACATGTCGGTTGGGACACTCGGCCCGTAAATGACCAATCCCATGACATTTGAAGCACCGGGCTGACTTGTTACCCCTTGAAGCTTCTGGAACTGCACCAGATTTGTCCGCTGGAGTAACCGGAATTGTTGGTGTAACCCCTTCAACCTTGCTAGGACTCCCACTACTATGATTACCGGAAAAATTCTTGTGTTGCCAACCATTCACACTCTTATTTCGCTGCAATTGCTTTTCAACCTTCAAAGCGAGCCTACAAACATCATCATAAGTCCAGTATTGCTGCAGGTGGACAACATCCAAAATGTCATTACGCAATCCCCCAAGAAAACGGGCTACTGTTTGCTCGTCTTCTTCTGCAACATCACACTTCATCCACAAACGGTCAAACTCATGGATAAACTCCTCTACAGACATATCCCCTTGCCTCAAACTATGATAAGCAAGAAAAGAATCCTGTCTATAGTGGTTCGGAAGAAATTTTTGCCTTAACAATTTCTTCATTTTATCCCAAGATTGAACCTTGGATTTACCCTCCCTAACCCTTTGTTTCTTAACATGTTCCCACCAAATCGAAGCATGTTTCTTCAATTTGATTGCTACTACTTTCAACTTCGTAGCATCTTTCATAGGTTTTAAATCAAAAATACGTTCAACAGTATTTAACCAATCAATGAACTCGTCAGGATGAGTCTTACCTTCGAATTCCGGAATGTCGATCTTGACACCGATATCCTTCAAAGAGTCTTCCTCATACCTATTCTGATGTCCACGATTTCTGGCAAAGGGATTGACTCCCTCGTGATACTCTGTACCCTCGGAAGAATCATCCGAATCAGAACCCATAATCGGCGGTGTCCCCCCACGATTTCTGCGATTCCGAACTTGGAGTTGAAATACCTGAACCTGTCTTCTCAGATCGTCGATCTCAATATCGCGTATATCACGCTTACGGTGATGATCGTCTTCTGGAGGATCCGCTGCACGACCCCTTCCACGACCACCTCTTCCTCCACGAACTCCACGCCCTCGTTCGGCCATCAAATCGTCCAGACAACTGATACCAAATGATGTAAACGAACTAAGGTTAAGAGATTGAACCGAACGAAAATCAACAAGATTCGTTAACAAAGAAGGCACATCCGTTCTTGTCCTTTAATTCAATTCATAAATCCAAAAACTAAGTTCTTCAACGACTAAGCAAGTTTAAATACTCTAAGAAAACCCTAAAAACGAAATAACTAAGTAAGGACAAAATTAACCCCAAATAACAGTCCAAAAATACCAGCAACGAAATAAGGAAACAATCAAATCGGCATAAGGAAATAGCAGCGTCACTTGAGGCGCCCGCCCAGCCTTGCCTGAGGTGCCCGCCTCGGTCCCAGTTCGTTGCTCTGCAGATGAGGCGGCCGCATGGACTTGTGTGGGGCGCCAGCCTCGCGTACAGAAGCTTGGCCATTGTCTCTTCCAACTGAGGCGCCCGCCTTGCTGCACATGGGGCGCCCGCCTGGGTCCTCTGCTGCTTGGATTGCTTGCTGACTTGTAACTGCGTCATACATCTTTCTTCTTGTATGAACTTCTAGTTTAAGGGAAGTATTTTTAAAACTCAAACCTTCAATTTTCACATTATTCAGAGTTCTTGAATACATATGATAACATAATAAGTAGGCCAAAATATGATTACCCCCCAAAAGTATACACCCATTCCCACTTTTCACCCTCGCGCAAATTTTGTCCCAAGGTGGCACCTCAACTAACCATGAATCCCACTTTTGCCCCCTCCCCAAACGACATTAAATATTTAAAGTAATTCAGTCATGTGAGTGTCATGTGAGATCCATTTCGGTGGATTCTATTAAGTTGTGAATGTTTAGGCACGATACGTATCTCCAAGGTGATTTCTTTGTAGCGTTGAGCATCCTATCCTCTTTACTTACATATTCTTACACTGCAGTTTTTTCGGTATCATTGATATCATGCCAAGTTACCACATGTGTAAATGCTTAAACGGATGGATACGAGCCTTAATAGTTTTCCCCATCTAACAATCTTGAAACCCTAAAATGACGTCCCTTCACTGCACACATTTCGGTATCATTGATATCATGCCAAGTTACCACATGTGTAAATGTTTAAACGGATGGATACGAGCATTAATAGTTTCCCCCATCTAACGATCTTGAAACCCTAAAATGACGTCACTGCACACAGTACATTGATTTGGTATTTAGAAGCTCATTTCTTATTTAATTTTTGAGAAATGAACTTTCCACCTTTCTCCTTATATGAACTTCTAGTTTAAGGGAAGTATTTTTAAAACTCAAACCTTCAATTTTCACATTATTCAGAGTTCTTGAATACATATGATAACATAATAAGTAGGACAAAATATGATTAGTCCCCCAAAGTATATACCTATTCCAACTTTCCACCCTCGCGCAAATTTTGTCCCAAGGTGGCACCTCAACTAACCATGAATCCCACTTTTTCCCCCTCAAACGACGTTAGATATTTAACGAAAGTCGGTCATGTGCATGTCATGTGAGATCCATTTTGGTCTTTTGATGGAAATAGACAAAGGTTTTTATGTCATTTAAACTTGGGATAAAACCACCATTTAGAACCCCCAATAATGCCATTTATCTGGTACCACCACCATACTACCACCTTGCCACCGCCATCACCACCACCCACAACCACCATTAATAGCTTAAAAACCCATTTGACAAATCAAAATCAAATCTTGTTCTTCAATTCAAACCAACATACAAATACCAAATAAAAAATCAAAACATAGATATAAATAACAAATACAAATAGTCTCTTCCCTAATTCGAAGATCAAACTTGAAAAAAAAAAGAAAAAATGAAGGTATGGGCTTCTTCAATCTAAATTGTGCGGCTGGGCGAAAGCGATAGCGAGGGTTAGATGAATGAGGACAGTGGTGGTGCAGTGCAGCTTGATGGTGGGGCTGAAAGGGGAAGGAAGAGTCAGATTTCGGTGGAGAGAGGTGAACGACGAACTGTGAGAGAAGGAGAGAATTGCCTTGGGGGGGTAGTGGAGGAGGGGCGGGTATGTAGAGGGTACGTAAAGGGGGTAGGATATAGGGAGGAGAAGGTAGGGCGTAGTGAGAATTTGGGCTAGACTGTGATGGGTTGAGTTGTGTAGGGGCGGTAGAAGGTATGGAGGAGGGAGAGTAGAAGGGTTGAAGGTGGGTTGATTGGGGAAGATGAATGTAGGAGGATGAAATTTTTTGGGTTATTTTAGGATATTTTCTATTAATATAAAATAAAATAATTTTCACACATGAAATTTTTATTTTTGATATTTTTAATTATTCTTTTAAAACATAAATAATTTTTTTACTATAAAATAAATTAATAATTAAATACTATTTTATTTTGATAGAATAATACTTATTTATTTAAGGAGAATGATAAATTAAATAATTAAAAAAAAATTAAATGAGAATGACCAAAATAGCCCTCACATGACATGCACATTACTGAATTCCGTTAAATTTTTAATGTCATTTAGGGGATGGGGGCAAAAGTGGGATTCATGGTTAGTTGAGGTGCCACCTTAGGACAAAATTCATGTGAGGGTGCAAAGTGTGAATGGGTGTATACTTTGGGGCACTAATCATATTTTGGCCAAATAAGTAAGTGGGAGACTATGAGTAGGTTAGAGGGAGCGTTTATTGCTAGATGAAAGCTCAAACAAACTCAATGCCATCAATTAAGGACAAATTTTTATAACTGAATTTGTTTGAAAAAGTAAGGCTCCGGAAAATCTTTTGCATTGAATTTTATTTTTATTTTGTTACCAAACATCGAAAAATGAGGAAAACATATTTCGTAAAACATTTTCTCCAAAACAAACGGAGCCTAAGACTAAACACATGTACATTGTGAAAGGTCCTGTTTGCTTAGATCAAATTAAAGGTTAGGCAGTTAAGGTTTGACAGCTGAGGTGAAATCTTAGCTGTCAGAGGTTAACTGGTTTTAAAGATTGGAGTTAAATGTGCAGCGGAATAAAAGTGTTTGAAATAATGTAAAGACAAGTGAATAGTGTATGTGTGTGTATATGTGTGTGTGTGTTGTGTGATAATACCAATTGAACACAAGGAATTTTAAGGTGGTTCAGAGTTCACTCCTCCTACGTCCACCCTCACTGTCAACCTTGACAAGTGAGATCAATCCACTTAAATCTAGTTCCCGTTAAGATTTACAAAGGATTGGATAGGCAAGTTCCTTGAACTTCCTCTTCCTAATAAGTACAGTCTATTAGGGATCAAGCTCTACACTGAGCTATTCACACTACCCACTTAAAGTCGGTCTTAAGGGGTTCTTACAAATCGGTTTATACACACGAGATCAGTTACAAGTGTCTTAATATTGTTTTGATTATTGGTTGCAGGTTGAGAAGGTTTGGATGCAAGGTTTGTAGAAGTTGTGTGTAAAAAAAGGGGTGAGGTCTTCAGTCTTGGAGAGTTCCTTTTATAGGCTTGGAAATAGCCGTTGGAGGAGACAAGGAGACAAGGGAGTAAATGCATGTTGGAGTTGCATTTAGAGCCTTTGTTGACTGGAGAATAAAATAGCTGGAATCTGCAACCAGGCATGTGATCTTCATGGAGATGAGCTGGCAACATCTGTATGGAGAGTTTTGGACAAGGCACATCTTGGTCATCACAGGGATTCTTCATAGGCCGTTGATGTTGAAGATCATAGCTGTTGAGGAGTGAAACCTTTGCTTTGTGAGAGAACCTTAGGCATCGAGCTAAGTTCTGATCTAGAAGGTTTAGGCATTATGTAATACATCATACTACACATGTAATTTAGATACATTAATGTACAAGAGAGGTTTTGAGTGATATCTTTGTAGGTTGATTGAATCATAGCTGTCCAGTTGATATAAATAGAGATGCAGTTTGATTTTGAGGTCTTAGGCTGTCAAGGTCATATGTTATCTTGGGCGTCGGATAACATGTGATATATTTCTTTGTCAAAACCTTTTATAACTATGTGGTTTACATAGTTAGGTCCTAACAATTTCCCCCTTTTTGGCAAAGTAATATATCTAATAAAGATATAACTGCAAGATACTCAAGAATGAATATACCAATGAAGATGAGAACAATCTTCTTGATTCAATCAAGCGAGTCTTAAAACAAAACATATTATCCAAAATAAACAATGTTTTAAAAGCAGGAATTAAAGGTAGGGATTAAAAAGGACTTATCCAAAAAGACATAAAATTTTCTTAAGAAAATTCATCTCTTTCTCTTCTTCTTTGCAAGGATCTCCTCTCTTTACGCAAGTAGCACTCTCTTCATCTTGTCCTCAACACCTCTGTAGTACATCTCATTGTTCCATTCCCAGCTCATCTCATCATCATAGGTGAAGGTTTGGTTTTGCCTTTCCTTGAGAACAGCTTTGGACAGAGGCTCTTCATCATTTCTCAATCTCATAGTACCCCATAAGGGAGCCTTCTTTGGTTTTGAGCTCTGACCCCTTGTTCCTGCAAATAGGTTAGAAAAGAAGGGGTTTGATTGAAGAGAGATGGGTTGTTGAGTTTGATGTAGAGGTGGATCAGTTGAGACAGTGAGAACAGTAGAGGTTGAGAGTTGATGCTGTTTCATCACAGGAGCACTATCTTCATCATCACTTGACACAATCACATTTGGAGCAGCACCAGAGGCTCTTTTTCCCAGGTTCACAGCTTCTTCATCAGATTCAATGGCCTTTCCTTTGGAGGCCTTCCTCTCAGATTTTGACACAGTTGAGACTTCCAAAATGTGTCTCATCTTGGTTATCATTGACCTTGTAAATCTTTGCATGTCTGTAATGGTCACATGATATGGGGGTACAAAAGTTGAAGGATTGAAGTTTGGAGGAAAGTTGGATTGGAGAGATCTTGTGTTTAGGGGGATGAATGAAGAGGGTACTGAAGATGAAGGAGGAAACATAGCTGTCAGGCTTGGTCTTGCAATGACAGCCATGATAATGGATTTATTGAGGCAAATCCTCCAATACATTTCTTTGGCAAGCTCAATGCATAGGGCATACACCAGGGATGAAGGCATATAAATGCATTCATTGATATTTGAAGAGAGAAGCTGGGAGAACAGAATTTCCCAATCTATTATGGTAGAGATATCCATGAAGTTTGGTAGCAAGGGGGCTTTGTGAAAGAAGGAGTTGGGGAGAGCTATTCTGTACTTTTTCCATTCCTCATGGGCAAACACTATGAGGCCACATCTATTCCTTGCATGAATCATAATGGAATTTTTGCTTAACAGCCAAGGATTGGAGACTAGGTGAGGATTGGCAATTTCAGGGAAATGGGAAATATCCTTCAATCTTTGGTGGGCAGCCATGATAGAGGGGAAGGAAAAGTCAATTTCACAATCCAAAATCCAAGGTTCACAAGTAGGAAGGATTTCAGATTCAAGGGAGGGATCAACAGTTTCTTGGTTTTGATCAGGCTCACTAGGTTTAAATTGAGATTCTTGATCAGGTTGAGGTTCTGGTTCAAGATCAGGTTGAGGTTCAGTTTCAAGATCAGGTTGAGGTTCAGTTTCAAGATCAGGTTGGGGCTCAGTATCTTGGGTAACAACATGAGGTTCTTGAATTTGAACAGATTCAACAAACTTGGATTGAGGTTCAGGTTCAGGAATGGGTTCAGGTGCAGGAATGCTTGCTTTCTTGGACAAATCTCTGTTTTTGATAAGTTTCAAGGCTTTTTGAGTTTCTTCCTCTGTTAGCACTTGTCTCAAGTAATAGGTAACAGCAGGGACATGCTTGGGATCCTCTAAGGAAAGTCCTTCAGATGCTTTGAAAATGTTTTCAGGGATGGGGGAAGGATCTGAGGGACTATCAGAGGGTGATTCTTGACTGGAGAGAGGGATAGCTGTCGGGAGAATGGGAGACATAGGACTTTTATTCCCCCTTAACAGAGCTCATCCTTTTCAGAGCCTAGAGCTATCTCCCTATCTTTTTCAACACTTGGCTCATTTGGACTAATGTTAGAGGGATTAAGATTTAGGATGCCTTGAGCCACAGAGTCATGAGGTGAACTAGATTGGTCTTTGGATGAGGAGGGTTGAGGAGTGGTTGGTTTCAACTTTTTGGATGGGGGAGCATCTTTATCTGTTTTTCTCTTCCTAGAGAAAGTGCGAGAGTAAGAGAAGGCTTAGAGGTTACCTTGGATGGGGTTTCAGCACTTGAGACAACCTTAGCTGTCAGAGATGAAGCTTCCATGGCTGTCCCAGATGACTGTCCAACCTTAGCTGTCCTTACTTCCATTAGTGACTCAGCAACAGCTCTTCTCATATCTTCATCAAACTCATCACCTTGAGCTTCACCAGCATACACAACATCAGGGATTTCTTCCTCTTCACCATCATATTCATCAATGTCCTTGAAAATAGGATCTGACTGAGTATCTTCACTGTCAGCTTGCTCTTCAGCTACCATCTTCCCTTTGTCAGTTCCTTGAGCACTTTCTTGCTCAACAGCTTCCTCTTCTTGGATTTGCTTTCCTTTACTAAGCTTCTTTCCCTTTCCAGTTCTCTTCATCTTGGCTAGGCTTTTTCTTCTTTTGATTTTGGAAGGAGAAGTCTCTTGAGCTCTTTCTTTTATGACAACACCTTTGTCATGCTTTCTCTTGGATCTTTTGTCATTCACCATGTTTACCAATCCCTGCCATATCTTCATATCCTTCTCAGTTTTCTCTTTCAATCTTTGAGAGGCTTCATCAAAATTCTCAGAGCTGTCCCCAAGCTCTAATTTCTTCTTACCCTTCAGTTTGAAGGTGCTCAAGTTGAAGCTTCTGGTTGATACTAGAGATGCAGACTCAAGCCACTCATCCTTTAGGGGAGGATTCAACCTTGGAATAAGGTGATGGAGAATTCCACTCATGAATCTGAAATTGTTCATCCTTGGATTTTGTTTCTTGTATTTCCAAGGAGAGGGAGATATGGCTAATTGAAAGTTGTGAAGTAAAGCAACACTCCAGTTTACTTCTTTGGTTATCAAACTTAGGGCTTGCTTCCATTCATTAGGACTTATTTGATCAAATGATGATTGCTTTCCATCAAACCCTTTGATGACAACATCCATTAGGGTTGATTTGAACAGATCAAGTTCCTTCTTTTTGATTGGTTTGTCCTGAACCAATAGATAATTACAGCTTGGTTTGTCAAAGAACCTTTTGTAGAATGGTTCCAGGTTGTTGTCTTTCCTATTCCAGAGATTTGAAACACCATTGCTTTTGATAGGGATGTTGTAAACCTTGGACACAATCTTGGGGGTCACATTGATTTAAGTACCTTCAATGGTGGTTTTGATTGCCCCAGTTGATTGTCTTTCTCCTTTCATAAAAATCTCTCTGCACAGCTTCTCATAAATGGGAGGTTGAGCTTCCATCATATTGCAGAGATGATTGGATTCCAAGAGTTCTTTGATGAGAGCTCCAACATTGTGCTCATAGAACTCAGGTTTGATGAAGTATCCATGGGCTTCTGGGTAAGACATGTTTGAACTTAGAACAGAGAGTTTTTAGGGTTTATGAGAAAAACAGAGGGAATCAAAGGATGAATTTGGAAGGGAGAATAGTGATTGTTTAACTGAGGTATTAAATCGCAAGGTTAAATGATAGTTTTGATATGGGGATTGGTGGAGTTCAACGGCTAATACGTGGGTTACTGCAACGGTTAAAATTTGCATTTAAGAGGGAGACTGTTCATGAACAGTGATATTTGTCTCCACTCATTACTTGTACAATAACTTCCCATAAAACATGGGAGTTATTTCCGTACACAAAGGCGAAATTTCAGAGGGAATAAACAGAGACATTAATAGATATGTGTTAGTGGCAAGTTCCAAAACTTCCTCGATTTGACAAGAACTAAATTCATAGCTGTCAGACTTAATTACCAGCCAAGTCTATTTTGAATGATCATTGCCACTAATTTGATGGCCAGATTTGCCTATAAAAGACAATGGTTCGAGATGAAGAAATTTACCAAATCCATTTCATTCATAGCAAATGGGAAGACTTGTTTCAAAGTTCGAGTCCTAGCAAAATGGCTAAGGCTGCAAAGAGACTTGTTTTCCAAAGTCCAAGAGTAGATGAAACAAGAGAGGAGAGATTTGAGAGAGAGTTTCTGTCATATAGACTCCAAACTGATATAGGTTTGGAGCAGGAGGTGGATCAAATACTAAAAGATGATCCCAATAAGGAGGAGGAGTTGAAGGAGAGAGAGAGATAAGAAAGAAGTTTTGGGAGGAGGAGAGATTAGCACTTTTGGAAGGTGAGGAAAATAGGTTGAGAGAGAGAGCAAAAAGTAAGGGTAAGGCTAAGATAGTTGAAGGGGGAACAAGTGATCTGACAGCTAAGGTTAAGCTGTCAAGGAAGGAGAGAGAAGGAGAATCAAGTAGGCCAGTTAAGGACAAGGTGGAAAGGGTTTATACCTTGGGAGAGCTAGTGAAGCTTGACAGTGATGAAAGGATTAAGGTTGACACACAAATTGGTCAACCTGATTTCATAGCTGTCAAGGAATTCACAGCTGTCACCAGGGATTCTCTAACTCTTAGCCAAACAGTTCTTGAGGGAACTGGAGATAACTTTGCAGGAGTGCAAAGTTCTCCTTCCAAAGTCTATATGAAGTTGTTTTCTCAATTTCTCAAGTGTTTGAGTCCAGCTGCTCTAAATGGTGAGGAGGATGAAGGTCCTCGGTGGATCAAGCTATCATTGCACAGGCAAGTGCAAATTCTTCAGGTACCTTCAGCTTTATCTCACCACTTAGTGAGTATCCTCCCTATAATGCAGTTGAAGAGTGGTGGCCAAGGAGGGTCTGTCCTTCTTTGCAGTTCTCAACCTCTGCTATTGATCCATTTATGGAAAGGCACCCTGTTTGGTTGGAGAGATATGGAGATATCAAAGAGAGTGCATATCAAGCTCCGAGACATTATTTATAGTGATAGAGGATATGGGGATGATTGCTTCCAAGATCGGCTATGGGATAAACAGGATTGACAGTCCTTAGGCTGTCAAGGCTTTTCGTAGAGTCTTTGAGATGAGAAGGAGGGTTGATGAAGCTTTTGGTAATATGGATTTAGGCTTGTTTTTATGGTGTTTGAATTTACGTAAGGTAGAAATGAGGTTTGGTTTTGATGTGTAAGAAGCTTTTGAATTGAGAAAAAGGTTAGGCATCGGACAATGTTGTTGACGGCGGCCATAGGAAATGGTTTATTCTAATGAATAAGAGTTTTTATTTTGTTAGATTAATCATGCCTAGCATTGCTCTTAACATCTCAAATCTTTTCTCATCCATAGCCTTTGTTAGGATGTCGAGACATTATTCTCGGTACACACTTTTGCAAGACTAATGTTTCCTTTTTCAACATGGTCTCGATGAAGTGATGTCGACCTCAATATGCTTTGTCTTTGAGTGTTGGACAGGGTTTTCTGTCATGGCAATGGTACTTGAGTTGTCACAAAAGATTGGAATGTTGGACAGGTTCAATTCCAAAGTCTTGTAATTGACTTTTGAGGTAAAGTATTTGTGAACAACACAAACCGGCGGCAATATATTCGGCCTCATGTTGAGGTTGCTGCGAGGTTTGCTTTTTACTTGACCATGAAATGATTCTAGATCCAATAAATTGGCATCCACCACTTGTGAACTTTCTATCTAGGTTACACCCGGCATAGTCGAGAATCGGTGAATCCAATTAAAGAAAATGGGGATTCGGTAGGATACCATAATCCATAATCGGGAGTTCCTTTGAGATATCTCAAAATTCTCTTGACGACGAGAGAGATGAGACTCCTTGGGATTTGCACGAAATCTAGCACAAAGACAGACACTAAACATAATGTCGGGTCTTGAAGGCATTACATAGAAGAAGGGATCCAATGTAACTTACTGTAAAGTGTTGGATTTACACTTTGGCCATCGGGATCGGCATGAAGTTTGGTTGTGGTTGACAAGGGAGTTTTGGCAGGTGAAGCAGATTGCATATCAAACTTTTTGATCATATCCCTTGTGTATTTAGCTTGGTTAATGAATATTCCTTCCTCCATTTGCTTGACTTGAAAACCCAAGAAGAAAGTGAGCTCACCAATCATGCTCATTTCAAGCTGGTCCTTCATAATGTTCCCAAATTCAGTGCACAAGTCCTCATTTGATGAATCCAAAAATGATGTCATCAACATAGACTTGGATGAGCAACTGATCATCTCCATATTTTTTGATAAACAAAGTGTTATCAATATGGCCCTTGGTAAATCCTTTACCAAGGAGATATCTAGATAGGGTGTCATACCAAGCTCTTGGTGCTTGTTTAAGCCCATATAGTGCTTTGTCCAATTTATATACATGATCAGGAAACTTGGGATGCTCAAATCCAGGAGGTTGAGATACAAACACCTTTTCATTTAGGACTCCATTTAGAAATGCACTCTTAACATCCATTTGAAACACTTTCATCTTCTTAAATGAAGCATAGGCAAGAAATAGCCTTATAGCTTCAAGTCTTGCAACTGGTGCAAAAGTCTCATCATAGTCAATACCTTCTTCTTGTCTGTATCCTTGAGCAACCAGTCTAGCTTTGTTTCTTACTACAACACCCTCTTCATTCATTTTATTCCTAAACACCCATCTTGTTCCAATGACAGTTTGGTTCTTTGGCTTAGGAACAAGCTTCCAAACTTTGTTTCTTTCAAATTGCTCTAATTCTTCCTCCATTGCTTCTATCCAGTCTGGGTCTTGAAGAGCTTCATTTATCTTTTTGGGTTCAATTTGGGAGATGAAGGCACTCATTAGAGAGTCAAGAACAGGCATGTTAGGAGGTATGTCCATTTTGTGTATAGGAAGATCTATATAGATGTTTTTGTTTGGATGGATAATGTGGGTAATGATTGCAGGTTGAGGAATTGATTGAGAGGAGTTGTTAACAGGTTGGATAGGGTCTTCTTCAAGGGGATTTTGATGATTGGATGAAGGAAGGTTAGTTGATGCATCATGGCTGTCAGATGCACCTTTGCTGTTGAGAGAGGATTCATGGCTGTCAGGCAAAGTTGATTGTTTATTTGTGTCTTTGGGCACTATATAAGGAAGGGAAGGTGAATCTTCTTCAGGAATGAGACATGAGGGGTCATGAACAGGAGAAACCTCAGGTAGGTTATCTGAGTTGCCCACAGCTTCATCAAAATCACATAGCTCAGTGTGACTTTGGTCATTATTTTCATCAAAGTCTACATGGATTGATTCCTCTACAACAAGTCTTCTTTTGTTGTAAACCCTATAGGCTTTGCTAGTGTTGGAGTATCCAAGGAAAATTCCTTCATCACTCTTTGAATTAAATTTGTCAAGATTATTTTTCCCATTGTTGTGTATGAAGCATCTACTTCCAAAGCCATGAAAGTATGAAATGGTTGGTGTTCTTCCATTCTAAAGTTCATAGGGAGTCTTGGAGTGAAACCTGTTGATGAGGGTCTTGTTCGAACATAGACGGCGGTGGTTCTTGCTTCACCCCAAAAATATTTAGGAAGGTTGTGCTCGACAGCATAGACCTTGCTGCCTCACAAATTGTTCTATTCTTTCTTTTCAACTCCATTTCTTTGAGGTGTTCTAGGAGAAAAAAAGTTGTGCTCAATCCCTTTTTGATCACAGTATTCTTCAACACCAGTGTTCTCAAATTCCTTACCATGATCTGATCTAATTTTGATGATGGATAAACCCTTTTGGTTTTGAATTTTATTGAACAATTTGACAAGTTGTTCCAAAGTATCTCTTTTGGATTCAAGAAGGATGATCCAAGTAAATCTAGTGTAGTCATCAACTACAACAAGAGAGTATCTCTTTCCACCAAGAGATCTAGTTCTGATAGGTCCAAAAAGGTCCATGTGAAGAAGTTGAAGAGGTTTAGAGGTATCTAGTCTGGTTTTGGCAGTGAAGGAGGTTTTCTTTTGTTTTCCACATTGACAAGCTTTGCATAACTTGTCCTTTTTGAAGGGTATTTTGGGTAGGCCTTTTACTAGGTTGGAGTTGGCTAGTTTTGAGATGCTTTTCAGGTTTAGGTGAGCTAATCTTTTGTTCCATAACCAAGACATGTCAGATTAACTGAAGGAGAGTAGGCAATGGGCATCTGAGGAATCCACAATTTCTAGGTTTAGACAGTAGAGGTTGCCTTTTCTTATTCCAGTGAGGATTGATTTGTTGTTGACATCCTTGACAGTGCGGTGGTTTTGGAACAAACAACATGATATCCCTTATCACAAATCTGACTAAGGCTAATCAAATTGTGCTTGAGACCCTCTACATAAGATACATTAGTGAAAATAATATCTTTAGTAACAAGGTTTCCTGATCCTTTGACTTTGGCTTGAGAATTGTCACCAAAAGTTACATTTGGACCATTTTTGGGGACATATTGTTGTAGCCACTCCTTTTGTAAGTCATGTGCTCTTGCATCCTTGTCCAAGTACCATATTCCTTTCCTAGGTTCCTACAAAACAAAAAAATACATTTATGGTACCCTTTATTCTTTTGGGTCCAAAGGATTAGAATTTCTTTGGTACCCTAGCTTTGTTCATTGCTCTCTTTCCAAAGAAATCTTGGTTTAGGGCATTATAATATCCCATGATTTGCGGCATATAGGGAGTAGGAGCAATAGGTTGGGTTTGATTAAGAAATTGGTTGGGAGAAGAGAATTGATTTTGGTTATGAAGCGAGAATGGCTTGGGAATTATGAGATGATCTAGGAGAGGTATTGTGTTGGGCATGGTTTCTTCCATTAGAGAATGGCCAGTTAGGTCTTTGAGGTTTGGCATATGAGTGATGATCATAGAATCTTTCTTTGTCTTGGAGACCTCATTTCACCATATCTTGGTTGTCTAGGAAACCTCTGCTGTCCACCATGTCTTGGTTGTCTAGGAGACCTCTGTTTGTCCACCATGTCTTGGTTGTCTAGGAGACCTTTTGCTGTCCACCATGTCTTGGTTGGTTCTCCTTCATTTGCTCCTTGATTCCTTTCTTTTGCCATATGTATTTACCTTTGCTTGCTTGTTCTCCTTTTCCTTTTATTTACATTTTAGGATGGCTATATGAGTTTTATCGGTGTGAGTGGGGCTATGCGGAGTTGATACATCGGTGTGGCTGGAGCTAGCTTCATCCATTTTTCCTTTTTCCTTGAGATCTTCCTTGGTTTGGATAGGATAAACATTTTCTTGGGCTTTGACATAGTTCATGCTTTCAAGAACCATCTTGTCAATTGCCCTTTCATCGGTAAGAGGGGTATATGTGTACATAGTAGGATTGTTAGCTCCAATTCTGATTTGTCACTTGGGTGTCTTTGGTTGTAGCTAAAGTGGGTCAAGGCTTCTCCGGAGCTGTTCCAGGTTTCAAACTTCTTTACGAAGGATTCATTTTCCTTTTCAAGATTGATGTTGGTTTCCGTAAGTTTAGAATTCACATTTGTCGGCTCTTCATTGGCTTTTTCAAGCATAAGGTTTTGAACTTTCGGTCCTTGGTTGGCTCTTTCAAGGCTTTCAATGGTTTTACTTTGGGATAGATTATCGGTGAGCAATGAAGCAAAGCCGAGTTTGGTGTCTTTTTATTTGTATTAAAGAGTACTAATTAATTGCTTAAATTCTTCATTATTTAAAGTATTAAATTGAGGTACTGTTTTAGTTCTTCGGCATGACTAAGGCTTCAAGATCCTCTTCATTGTACGAGTCTTCATCATCTCCGGCCATCGAAGCATATCATTGCTTCTTCTCCTTCACTTTCGAGTCACTATAGTCACATTCCTCATCACTAAACTTAGATGAGTCGGCATTCAATACTTGCTCTTTGTTCTTTTCATTTTTCTTCTTTGTGCGGTTATAGCAGTTACACTTTGAAGCTGTGAATAATCTCCTTGGAGTATGAGAACTTCTTAGGCTGTACGATTTTCCCTAGGTTTCCTTGGTTCGGGGCAATCGGATGAGTAATGTCCAAGCTTCTTGCGGTTGAAACATTCAACTTTCTTTTTAGGGTTTTCTTGATCAGAGGTGGATGGGCTATAGCTTTTCTCAAAGGACTTCTTATGTGCTCTCAAGGTATTTCTGACAGCCATGGATATGAGACTAGGTAGATCTCCTTGAGATAGGTTGTTTGAGGGAAGGTTTACTTTTTGGAGGGAAAGAAGAACCATGGAATCAATGTCTTGTTGGGTGATTGGTTTTTGAGTGGTTTCTTGGGCAGTTAAGGCAAGGGTTTGTGAAATGGAAGGAACTGGTTGGAGTTTTATCATCCCTTCTAGTTCATAAGCTTCAAGCTTACCAAAGTATTGTTCAACAGTCATGGTGCTCCATTCTGAGCCTTCTCTTATTGGTAGAGCTACCTTCTCATATTCTTGAGGAAGGTTGGAGTATATTTTGAGACACAGATCTTGGTTCTCAAAGGTTTTACCATGATCAGCAATGGATCTTACCAGGTGTAAGTACCCAAATCTGGCTCATGCCTTCCGGTTAAATTTCCCGGCAATTTCGGTAAGTTTCCCGGTAATTCCCCGGGCTTTCCTAAAGTTCAGAGGCGATTTGGGAACTTTTCCAAACCTTCCGAGGGGCAAAGGACTTGCTAGGAATTAAAATTCCACGTAGTCCTTCGCTGGAAAAGACCTTCTAGAATGCCACCTTGCATGTTTCTAGAAAAATCTGGGTCGGCAGCAAATGTAGCCATACGGCCTCTTTTGCCGCAAATGAAGCCATGCGGCCTCTTTCGCTGACCTTCTAGAATGCCACCTTGCATGTTTCTAGAAAAATCTGGGCCGACAGCAAATGTAGCCATACGGCCTCTTTTGCCGCAAATGAAGCCACGCGGCCTCTTTCGCCTTTTTCCAGCTGCCTATAAATAGAGGCCTCCTCTACCCATTTTAGACACACAAAAATCATCCACCATCACACATAATACGTAAAATACACTCCCAAGAGTTGCTGGAAGTCCAAGAAGGTGAAGAAGAAGGCCAAGAAGCCACCTCCCTCCTCCTTGAAGATCCCAAGATCAAGTCCTCCTCCTAGCTCCGTCCAAAGAAGAAGAGGAAGCCATTGGTAACCTCGCACGCCCTAACCTTGCATCTTAAATTGCTATATGTGATTATATTTGCTCATTGCATTCATACATTGCATTTATCTTGCTTGGGACTTGGTAGTTTATCATAAAGATCATATCTTTATCCCCTTTTCCCCCTTTGCATGCATTAGACATCCTTTGTCATTAAAAATGTAGTCTTTATCCATAAAGGTGCATCCTTTGCACCTAAAACCCCCATTTTCCAATAAAAATGTCATCTTTATGCATCCTTTGCATATAAAAATACAATCTTTTTCAATTAAAATGCATCCTTTGCATAAAAATCATGTCTTTACATTCAAAATGCATCATTTGCAATAAAGATCACTTCTTTAAATCAAAAAGCATCATTTGCAACCCAAAAATGTCATCTTTTCACTAAAGTGTCATTTTTATCATACATTCCCCCATGTCCCCATTAATAACCTTGGAGCGGACCGGTGTAAAAGATCCTATCTTTACATCGTTCCTTCCATTAAAGGTTCATGATCTCTTTAGAAAGGGACACCTTGAACCCTATATCTCCGATTATCGCTTAAGAAAGAGTATGAAGCATCTATACGAGCTCGACCGTCTTAAAGCGTAGGATTGATGGGCTAAGGACCCTCCTTTTCTAAAGAACCTCATATTTGACCAAAAGAGAGTCATTCTCTCGATCACGCAAGTCCCGAGGGTCCCGAGGTTAAAATGCGATGATCACAAGTCATAAGATGAGGACGGGATCATAATCCCAAATACATAAAATTCCAAGGAATCCCGAGCGACAACCAACAAATGGTTTGTACGTCCGGAAGACAACTTGGGACATTCCCCCCCTTATTTTCAAACACATGCACACAAGAAAGCACGCAAGCAAGCACGATTACTGAAATCTTGGGAGACTTGTTCCGGCAAGGCACTTTGGGTGAACGCCAAACGTTCTTCCCAAGGGGTAACTTAAACTCCGAACCCATAAAACCTTTTTTTCAAAGTTTTGAGGTAATCAAAATGGCGTGGCGACTCCGTTTTTCAAATAACTCGGATGTCTTCAAACTCGCGTGAATCCAACACCAAAATTTGGGCACCACATTCACAGTTTGGCGACTCCGCTGGGGATATCCCAAAGGAGAAAAGCTTTTATTTTTCAAAATAAAAAAATCGATACTCGGTATATAGGTGGAAACCACTTGCCCTTCCTGTACACTCCCTGATGTGGGAGTTGGGATAACCGGTGGTTTAACAATCCACGTACCAGTATCCCTTTTCGAAAAAAAACAATTTTGAAAAAAAAAAATATATAAAAGAAAGCTTTTCCCTTTGAGCGGGTTAGACTCCCATCGCCGATTTCATTAATCGTGCTTGCTTTCTTTACCATGCATTGCATCATTTGCATCTTGGAATCTGTGCATACTTTGAAACGGGAAATAACCCGAAAAATAGCAAAAGGAGTGGAACCTGGAAAATTGATCCATGCAGTCATACGGCTCAATCCTCATTGGATTCTGACCGGGCGACCTCAGTGGCAATTCCACCAGGAAAAATCATGGTTAATCTGGCAGTCCTAGCAGCTTGGGGCTATTCAGCTCCATGGCGACCAGGGCTCCCAGAAAATTTACGTGCTTATGTGTTGCATTTTTCCCCCGTCCCGAAAATCATTCCTTTAAAACACATTTATGAAAATCTCTGTTTTAACTCAAAAAGGAACATTTTTAGGAGACCGCACACTACGCGCACCTGATATATCCTGTACACTTTTGCACGCACGTCCTTCAAACCCGAGGGTGGTTCCAGGTGCAGTCACGGACAGCCTTACGATGCTCCCGGGCGCGCACGGAATCATCCCAACCTCCCCATGGCAGCCAGTGTCGACCAATGCACAGTCCGTGTCACACGTTTCAAAAAACCGTGACTTTTGGTTGGTTTTTGGTCTAGTCCGTGTCATATAGCCCAGTTGCATACCCACGTAAAGGTCAAGCCTTAGCTCATAACGGAAGCCAAGATTTTCGCTCAAGCGAAATTCTGCCGAAATTCCGACAAGGAAAAATCGGTGGAATCTTGACTCCGACATTGACTATTGACCTTGACCCGCACGGAATGCGTAAGAGTCAAGACCGAGTCTTTGCCAAAAAATCAAAAGATCTTTCGCTCAAGCGAAGCTCTGCCAAAATTCCGACAAGGAAAAATTGGCAAGATCTTGACCGGCATTGACTTCGATTCCGACTCACGCACTGCGTATGCAACGAAGTTCAATGTGACACTGTGTCATCCGGCTTTTTACCGCCCGACCCATGCCTATTATTCTCTCGGACATTACCGAAAGTCAAAAACCGTCATTCGCTCAAGCGAAACTCTGTCAAAAATCCGTCAAGGCAGAGAGACGAGACTTTCCCGGTATTGCCTTGACTATAATCCGCATCTCTCGTGCGTTGAAAAGTCCTATGACCCGCTAGACCCGATAGGAGCGTTCTTTACTCTCGGTCGGTGGGATCCGCGTGCCCTATAGGACCCTCGCCCGGGGTTGTCCACCCTGGGAGGTCGAAATACAGGTGGAATACGAGGGGCTTATAGACGTAGTGATGGAACCCACTGATCCAGGATCTAGAGTAGTTGCGAAAAAAGAAGGGCAAAACCCCCCTTTTCCAACCAAATAGGAATAAATAAAAGACATGATTTTAAGTAAACTTGAACAATTAATGTAATTATAATTGCATTTTCCTATCTCTGATACCCTTAATCGAGACCTCCTCGGTCCGATTTCTGATTTTTCCGATCCCGACCTTTCATGGTCAAATCCATAATCGGGACCTCCTCGGTCCGATCTCATATTTTCCTATCCCGACCTTTCATGGTCAAATCCATAATCGGGACCTCCTCGGTCCGATCTCATATTTTCCTATCCCGACCTTTCATGGTCAAACCCTTAATCGGGACCTCCTCGGTCCGATCTCATATTTTCCTATCCCGACCTTTCATGGTCAAACCCTTAATCGAGACCTCCTTGGTCCGATTTCCTATTTTCCTATCCCGACCTTTCACGGTCATTTTCCTAATCGAGACCTCCTCGGTCCGATTTCCTATTTTCCTATCCCGACCTTTCACGGTCATTTTCCTAATCGAGACCTCCTCGGTCCGATTTCCTATTTTCCTATCCTGAACTTTCATGGCCAAATCCCTAATCGAGACCTCCTCGGTCCGATTTCCGATTCTCTTATCTCGACCTTTCGCGGTCAAATCCTTAATCGAGACCTCCTCGGTCCGATTTTCGATTTCCCATCTCGACCTTTCGCGGTCAAGTCCTTAATCGCGACCTCCTCGGTCCGATCTCCACTTCCAATCTTGACCTTCCAAGGTCTCATCTTTTCCGATCAATTAGGATTAGGAGAAAATGTGTTTCGAGCAGAAGTTAAAGCGATAAGTGCATGTTACTTGAGCCTTTAGCCTAAACACGTACCTTCAAGTCTAAACCTTACCTATCCCCGAGTCTAAACCTTGCCTGTCCCTTTCCCGCAGCGAGAAAGAAGTGGGCTAGAATACTGGGTCAGCGGCTTTTCAGAAAACCTTAGGTTCGATTCATCGGCTCGGAGAGTCGAATGGCGGTTTGACGGAAAACGGTGAGGGTGCGGGAAATCGAGATGATTAGGAAGGAAGAGTTAGTCCTGGCTTTGGAAAATGCCCGGAAAGGTTCATGAAGAGCAGTCATTGCTTATCGGTGCTCTTCGACGCAATGGAGTCCAAGTAACAAATGAGTCCAACGGTTCCTGGTAGTAGTCGAAGATGAGACTCCGAGTAGCCATCTCGGCTTCCCGGCCTATAACCAATACCTTCCTCCATTCACATATGATCCCTTGCCAAGGACCACTTCTCCTCAGTCCTTTCCAACATCCCAGCTCATCAGGGCCCCATTGCCCTCAGCTCCTCAGAACGGATTGGGCTTCACCCCACCTGTCTCACTTTCGGCCAATACACCGGTTTATGCTCCAACCTCACATAATCGGTTTGAGATATGTGGCTATGTTAAAGCCCCTATACTCGCTGAATGCGATCATGAGTTGCCAAAGGATGATCCGAGTTTTCAGTTGTCACCTACCGGAATTAATGAATTCAGCGTCGGTTTGCTACTACAAGTCACATTGCCGGTTCCGGTAACCCGAGAGTCCCCGTTGACCCCCATGTGGTAATATTGATGGAACAAGTACAACGAGATGCAAGAGAAGCTTGACCTCATGATGAGTATCAAAACTCCCTTGACCCAAGATGTTGAGCCAAGTACGAAAATGATTCCACCAAGTGTAACCCAATGCCACCGTGCAGCGAAGCGTACTGGCTCGGCACCGAGTCCCTCACAAAGAAAAGGGTGTCATAGCTTCCTTCACCAAATTCAACAGTGGAACCAATTGGACGAGTGAAGATCAAAGTCTTGAGAACAACAAGGTTTCCCAAAAACCTCGCTCCTTTCACTTTGACGATGCAGAGATGCCTTTAAGCAAGATTCTGGAAGAGCTAATGAAAGAAAAACTCATAAAGCCACTGGAAAATTGGAAGCCCAGGAACCCCAGTATTCGGTTGGATGAGTCCAAGTATTGTCTTTTCCATCAATACCATGGGCACAACACTGACAATTGCACCTCTTTGAAGTATGAGATCCAGAAGTTGATAGAAGATGGGAAGTTTGAAAACCTCCATGGGCCAAAAACAGAAAGTTACGGTAAGAGGTCGGTTCAAGAAGAGCAAGGTCAGAAACGTCAGCCTGATAATTTTGGGATGCCTATGAGCAAAGTTTTCGATGATTTGGTGAAACGAAGCCTTCTCACACCTCTCGAGAATTATAAGCCAAGAAATCCAAGTAGAGTTGACAGGACCAAGTTACGCAGTACCACAAGCATTATGGTCATGCGACAGACAAGTGTGTGGATCTGAAGAAGGAAATTCAGTGGCTGATCTACGAAGGAAAGCTCAAGTTACCTGGCAGTCCAACCCGCGAAGAGTAGCTAGACTAGGGTCTACCTATCCTTAAGTATAAAAGAAAAAGAGAGAAAAAGAAAAATAGTCTCTCAGTCAACCTTCGTAGGTTCTAGTACTTTTCTCTTTCAATTAAGTCCTCTACGGACATTGTATTGAATCTTCAATTTTCTATAAAAAAGTCTTCTTCTTTTCTTGCTAGACTTAAGACATTATTTGCACACCTACATTACATTTAATGAAATTGTTTTATTTTATATGATCACTTGCATTGCTCAGCAAATAATCTCTCGAAATAATTAACATTTTGATTAATCAGTGTAAGAAAGTCAACTAATGTCATCAAGCCATACACTTTCCTCACCCCGCAAAAGGCCTTCATCAAAGCCATACACTTTCCCAAACCATGTCCTCCCCATCACCTTGACCAAGTCAACGACGGCGGCATCATCAAGGGACAGCAAAAGGCCACTCAGCTTCAAAAGATTGACCCCGTGTCGGCAACAACCTCAAGGGTATCAAGAATGTTCAAGCAGGGGCTCGCCTTGGTCCTCGGGTGCTTTAGAAAATAAAAAAATATGTAGTGCAAAAAGAGTAATACCCAGCTAAGTGAAAATCCCGAAAAAGGGCGGTCTAGGCAAAAAAAAAAAAAAAAATGGTTGCACATATATAAAAAAAATCTTAGTGCAAAAAGAGTAATACCCAGCTAGGCTGAAAATCCAAAAAAAAAAAAAAGGACAGTCTAGGCAAAAAACAGGGTTGCACATAAAAAAAAAGAGGCCAAGGACCCAGCGTCACCAATCAAAAGCTTGACGGACAGGCAAGACCAAAGCTCAGAAAATAAAAGTTGTCGATAACAATGGGACGGTCGAAGCAAAGACAGAAGCATTTAGGCACGTGCAAATCCTTTCTCCCCCAATGAAAGAGGAAGCAATCGAAGCGGTAGATCCAAGAATGACTTGGTCAAGGAATCATCCCGAGGCCCACGCCTCATCATCTCATCCTAGCCTTTTCACTAAAGGAACCACAAATCCCATTTCCCAAAACAGTCCGGCCAAGGCCGAACTACGGCGACCTGAGCTCCTCACAATGAGGGGAACGTAGGCAACCAACAATGGTCCGGTCATAAGCATATCCAAATTCCTGAAAATCCGGTCTCATCAAATGACCTCTCCCATAGACACAGTCAGATTCCAGAAAACCCGGTCTCATCAATGACCTCCCTATACACAAACCTTTCTTTCACACCAGCCAACCTTGATCCGTGACACTGGTTGACTTTTTCCTCATGATTAATCAGAATGTTTGTTCATATAGAGATTAATGGTTGAATAACCTGAACATCAATAAAGGGTTTTAAGCAATCTTGTGATCATTGTAAATAAAACAAGTTTCAGATGTCTTGACAAGTCTTCCTTTTCTACATCTTAGGAAAGATAGTGCTAAACACTGATTTTCTGTCAGCAGGGGCTTCCATACACTTTTACAAACCCTTCTACGCTTATACTCTCCCAAAAGAGTCAAACCCAAAGCGAGTTTTGTGCCTACATCGAATAAGGCCATCGGAATAATACAAGATCGGGATCTATTCCCACCTTTCGAAAATATATGCCCCTGCATGTATACATTTCTAAAATCTTTTCTTTCACATCTTCTTAAGGTTGACTGATTGACTAAAAAAAAAAAAAGGGGGATAGGTTTCCCTCTTCTGCTACAATTCGCATTAGGGCTGCCTTGACACTCTTCGAGTTTGGGGCTTTGCCAAGCCATTTCCTTAGACTGGGGCTTCTTTAGCCATTTTTGTGGTCCGCCTCAGGTTCCTCGCCCATAAGATGGATCCAGTCTTGGTCAGATCAACCTCAGGATCACTTTTACAGTACCAATCATATTGGGATCTTCTCCTTAGACCGGGGCTTCACCAAGACCTCGCCTACTCAGTTTGTCCAGCCGGGGCTTTGCCACCAAGGTTTTGCCAATGAAAGAATCTTTCCTTACTTCAATAAGGCATGGGGCTTCACAGAAAGTTTTCTTCTTAGGCCGGGGCTTCGATAAGTCGCATCCATTCCTCAAAGAGAGGTTTGGTCACTATGACATCTGCTTTAGTCTTTGGTTATAAAAGCCATAGCATCAGCTTCAAATGCTAGAGTGTGAGAAAAGAACATTCACCGAGACCCGAGGTTCAAACCCAGTCTCAGCTCAAGAGGGAATGCTAGTCCACGTAGACAACATCTCAGCAACGGCAGTTTAGTCCGCACCCAAGGGATACAACCCCACCTGTTTGAAACCCGTCTTAAACAATTCCCAAATACATTCCATATGTATATCCAGACCCAGTCCCTACCATGTTTCCAAGAAAAAAATTACCCCTAGGCCCAAAGTAACGTGCCAATTGCTAATGATAACGTTTTCTCCCAAAAGTGCCTCTGTTACTTCTGTCATAACGAGATAACGCCAGGCGACAGTTTCCTAATTGTCAAAACGTCGAAAATCCTAGACATCGTTCCTAACTGTCTAGGTAAAGCTTGAACTACGATCAAGGCTTGATTCCTCCGGGATACGTAGGTAGCCTTTCATAAAGGTTCAGCCATCCGACCACATTGGTCACCTTTTCCCTTCTCCATTCTCCAATGGTGCGTAAGCTTTTCATAAAAGTCCAATTTTATGACCATATTGGTCACCCCTTTTGATTTGGCACATTCCTTGTAGGATCGGTTGTTTGACCTCCTAGGTCACCCCGTTTCCATCCTTATAGGAAGGGACCAAATATCTCTTTGCCATTGTCTCAAGAAGGCCAGGTAAGTGATCTCTTTTGGTCACCCAATTCCAACCTGTGTCTGCAATTCCATTCCAGTTCCGAAGGCATTAAAAAGCACAGTTCAGGCTTACTAAGTCGCGCGACATACTAAGCCTCTGTGGCCTGTTTTTATAATTTTGCCCCTGAAGGCTCAATTTTACGATTTTATCCCTCATAGGTCTGTTTTACCCCTTGTGCCCCTGGTATTTTCAATCACTTTCAATCCAGTTTTCCCTCTAGTGCCCCCGAGGCCTATTTTACAAATTTACCTCTGTGACTCAGTTTATTTGCCCTTGGCATTTTCAATTTTATTTTTCAAATAATCAGGGTACATCCCAGTTTTTTTACAAAAAATTATTCGGGTGCGTCCCACTTTTCTTTACAAAAACTATTGATTCCTTCCAACTTCTCTACAAAATCCAACTTTTTTCGCGATCTCCGTTATTGCCAAATGGGATAACGTTTCCTCCGGGAAATCCTCCGTTATCGCCAAATGGGATAACGTTTTTCTCCGGGAAATCCTCCGTTATCGCCAAATGGGATAACGTTTCCTCCGGGAAATCCTCCGTTATCGCCAAATGGGATAACGTTTCCTCCGGGAAATCCTCCGTTATTACCAAATGGGATAACGTTTCCTCCGGAAATCCTCAGATTATTGCCAAATGGGATAACGTTTCCTCAGGAAATCCTCCGTTATCGCCAAATGGGATAACATTTCCTCAGGAAATCCTCCATTATTGCCAAATGGGATAACGTTTCCTCAGGAAATCCTCCGTTATTGCCGAATGGGATAACGTTTCCTCAGGAAATCCTCCGTTATCGCCAAATGGGATAACGTTTCCTCAGGGAAATCCTCCGTCATCGCTAAATGGGATAACGTTTCCTCAGGAAATCCTCCAGTCATCGCCAAATGGGATAACGTTTCCTCAGGAAATCCTCCGTCATCGCCGAATGGGATAACGTTTCCTCAGGAAATCCTCCGTTATCGCAAAATGGGATAACGTTTCCTCAGGAAATCCTCCGTTATCGCCAAATGGGATAACGTTTCCTCAGGAAATCCTCCGTTATCGCCAAATGGGATAACGTTTTCCTCCGGGAAATCCTCCGTCATCGCCAAATGGGATAACGTTTCCTCTGGGAAATCCTCCGTTATTGCCAAATGGGATAACGTTTCCTCCGGGAAATCCTCCGTTATCGCCAAATGAGATAACGTTTCCTCCGGGAAATTCTCCGTTATTGCCAAATGGGATAACGATTCCTCCGGGAAATTCTCCGTCATCGCCAAATGGGATAACGTTTCCTCCGGGAAATCCTCCGTTATTGCCAAATGGGATAACGATTCCTCCGGGAAATTCTCCGTCATCGCCAAATGGGATAACGTTTCCTCAGGAAATCCTCCGTTATTGCCAAATGGGATAACGATTCCTCCGGGAAATTCTCCGTTATCGCCAAATGGGATAACGTTTCCTCCGGGAAATCCTCCGTTATTGCCAAATGGGATAACGTTTCCTCCGGGAAATCCTCCTTTATCGCCAAATGGGATAACGTTTCCTCCGGGAAATTCTACGTTATCGCCAAATGGGATAACGATTCCTCCGGGAAATTCTCCGTTATCAGTTATTGCCAGAAGGCAATAACATTTCGCTTTATTTCGATCTCCGTTATTTCCGAATGACGGAATAACATTTCGACTTTTTCGCTTTATTTCGATCTCCGTTATTTCCGAATGACGGAATAACATTTCGACCTTTTTTCGCTTTATTTCGATCTCCGTTATTTCTGAATGACGGAATAACATTTCGACCTCATTTCGCTCTATCTTTCGATCTCCGTTATTCCAAGTTGGAAGAATAACATTTCGATTCAGTCAAAGCTTGAACTACGATCAAGGCTTGATTCCTCCGGGATACGTAGGTAGCCTTTTATAAAAGGTCCAGCCATTCGACCACTTTGGTCACCCTGTTTCTTTGTCACTCCTCAGTGATGAAGTAGTCCCTCATAAGAGACTTTGTTATCCGACCACCTCGGTCACTTCTAGCATATCCCCAGTAGGATCAATTGCTTGACCTCCTAGGTCATTTTCTCTTCTTTTTCCCCAGCAAGAGACCAGTTTCTCTTCTTCCTTCCCCAGCGGATCCTAATTCCGAACTACGGCCTGGCTTGATTCCTCCGGGATACGTAGGTAGCCTTCCAGAGGTTCAGCCACTCGACCACCTTGGTCACCCAATCCGTCTCGGCATTCGTCAGATCGGATCCTTTTCTATCGACAACCCCACTCGCCTTGCAAGTGACGTTGCCGAGGGGCTTCTGTAAGTACCCAAATCTGGCTCATGCCTTCCGGTTAAATTTCTGGCAATTTCGGTAAGTTTCCGGTAATTCCCAGGCTTTCCTAAAGTTCGAGGCGATTTGGGAACTTTTCCAAACCTTCTGAGGGCAAAGGACTTGCTAGGAATTAAAATTCCACGTAGTCCTTCGCTGGAAAAGACCTTCTAGAATGCCACCTTGCATGTTTCTAGAAAAATCTGGGTCGGCAGCAAATGTAGCCATACGGCCTCTTTTGCCGCAAATGAAGCCATGCGGCCTCTTTCGCTGACCTTCTAGAATGCCACCTTGCATGTTTCTAGAAAAATGCGGGCGACAAATGTAGCCATACGGCCTCTTTTGCCGCAAATGAAGCCACGCGGCCTCTTTCGCCTTTTTCCAGCTGCCTATAAATAGAGGCCTCCTCTACCCATTTTAGACACAAAAAAATCATCCACCATCACACATAATACGTAAAATACACTCCCAAGAGTTCTTTGGAAGTCCAAGAAGGTGAAGAAGAAGGCCAAGAAGCCACCTCCCTCCTCCTTGAAGATCCCAAGATCAAGTCCTCCTCCTAGCTCCGTCCAAAGAAGAAGAGGAAGCCATTGGTAACCTCGCACGCCCTAACCTTGCATCTTAAATTGCTATATGTGATTATATTTGCTCATTGCATTCATACATTGCATTTATCTTGCTTGGGACTTGGTAGTTTATCATAAAGATCATATCTTTATCCCCTTTTCCCCCTTTGCATGCATTAGACATCCTTTGTCATTAAAAATGTAGTCTTTATCCATAAAGGTGCATCCTTTGCACCTAAAACCCCCATTTTCCAATAAAAATGTCATCTTTATGCATCCTTTGCATATAAAAATACAATCTTTTTCAATTAAAATGCATCCTTTGCATAAAAATAATGTCTTTACATTCAAAATGCATCCTTTGCAATAAAGATCACTTCTTTAAATCAAAAAGCATCATTTGCAACCCAAAAATGTCATCTTTTCACTAAAGTGTCATTTTTATCATACATTCCCCCATGTCCCCATTAATAACCTTGGAGCGGACCGGTGTAAAAGATCCTATCTTTACATCGTTCCTTCCATTAAAGGTTCATGATCTCTTTAGAAAGGGACACCTTGAACCCTATATCTCCGATTATCGCTTAAGAAAGAGTATGAAGCATCTATACGAGCTCGACCGTCTTAAAACGTAGGATTGATGGGCTAAGGACCCTCCTTTTCTAAAGAACCTCATCTTTGACCAAAAGAGAGTCATTCTCTCGATCACGCAAGTCCCGAGGGTCCCGAGGTTAAAATGCGATGATCACAAGTCATAAGATGAGGACGGGATCATAATCCCAAATACATAAAATTCCAAGGAATCCCGAGCGACAACCAACAAATGGTTTGTACGTCCGGAAGACAACTTGGGACATTCCCCCCCCCCTTATTTTCAAACACATGCACACAAGAAAGCACGCAAGCAAGCACGATTACTGAAATCTTGGGAGACTTGTTCCGGCAAGGCACTTTGGGTGAACGCCAAACGTTCTTCCCAAGGGGTAACTTAACCTCCGAACCCATAAAACCTTTTTTTCAAAGTTTTGAGGTAATCAAAATGGCGTGGCGACTCCGTTTTTCAAATAACTCGGATGTCTTCAAACTCGCGTGAATCCAACACCAAAATTTGGGCACCACATTCACACCAGGTCTTCAAACCTTGGTTTTGCAGCACTTACTTTCTCACCAGGGTAAAACTTGAAGTTGTCAAGTTGTCTAAGAAGGTTGTATAGGTTTTGTGTTCTAATACTGGTGTGTTTTTGGAACTTGGTATGAATGAGTTCCCAAGCAGCCTTTGCAGATGGTTCCTTGGCAATTTCTTGAGCAAGAGAGTCATTAACACTCTTTTGGAGTATGTTTTTGACTTTAAGGTTGGCACTGACTAGCTGTCTTTCTGAATCTGTCAGTGCGGAGATTTTACTTTGCTAGGTCCACCATTTGTATCAACAGATACATGGTATGTGACTTCATTTTCAAGGGCATACCAATTCCAAATACTATTGGCATCAAGGTATGTTTTAATTTTTGATGCATATATTTCAAATGATCCACAGTCATCAATATGGGGAATGTCTTTCTCATTATTTCTCCTTGGTTGAGGCATGATGGGTTGGTAGTTGATCCTTCACAAGTTGTTAGACTTTTGTGTGTGAAGACAAGCTCTGATACCAATTGAAAGGTCCTGTTTGCTTAGATCAAATTAAAGGTTAGGCAGTTAAGGTTTGACAGCTGAGGTGAAATCTTAGTCGTCGAGGTTAACTGGTTTTAAAGATTAGAGTTAAATGTGCAGCGGAATAAAAGTGTTTGAAATAATGTAAAGACAAGTGAATAGTGTATGTGTGTGTATATGTGTGTGTGTGTTGTGTGATAATACCAATTGAACACAAGGAATTTTAAGGTGGTTCAGAGTTCACTCCTCCTACGTCCACCCTCACTGTCAACCTTGACAAGTGAGATCAATCCACTTAAATCTAGTTCCCGTTAAGATTTACAAAGGATTGGATAGGCAAGTTCCTTGAACTTCCTCTTCCTAATAAGTACAGTCTATTAGGGATCAAGCTCTACACTGAGCTATTCACACTACCCACTTAAAGTCGGTCTTAAGGGGTTCTTACAAATCGGTTTATACACACGAGATCGAGTTACAAGTGTCTTAATATTGTTTTGATTATTGGTTGCGGAGTTGAGAAGGTTTGGATGCAAGGTTTGTAGAAGTTGTGTGTAAAAAAAGGGGTGAGGTCTTCAGTCTTGGAGAGTTCCTTTTATAGGCTTGGAAATAGCCGTTGGAGGAGACAAGGAGACAAGGGAGTAAATGCATGTTGGAGTTGCATTTAGAGCCTTTGTTATTTGGAGAATAAAATAGCCGGAATCTCGCAACTGTGCATGTGATCTTCATGGAGATGAGCCGGCAACATCTGTATGGAGAGTTTTGGACAAGGCACATCTTGGTCATCACAGGAATTCTTCATAGCCGTTGATGTTGAAGATCATAGCCGTTGAGGAGTGAAACCTTTCTTTGTGAGAGAACCTTAGGCATCGAGCTAAGTTACGATCTAGAAGGTTTAGGCATTATGTAATACATCATACTACACATGTAATTTAGATACATTAATGTACAAGAGAGGTTTTGAGTGATATCTTTGTAGGTTGATTGAATCACAGCTGTCCAGTTGATATAAATAGAGATGCAGTTTGATTTTGAGGTCTTAGCTGTCCAAGGTCTTATGTTATCTTGGCTGTCAGATAACATATGATATATTTCTTTGTCAAAACCTTTTATAACTATGTGGTTTACATAGTTAGGTCCTAACACATTGCATAAAAACAAATATGTTAACAGGCTAGCAAGAAGCTGGTCAATTTAGGTAAGCACATTTAACCTCCCTACCAAATTAAACCTCTATCTACATCCATGTTTTACACCATTCTCATAAAAACTTATTAATTTGGTGAAATCTGGACATATTGTAAGTCCATTTGTCCTAAGAAGTGTGACATTTTCTAAATTTATACGAAACTTAAGATAATTAAGTTTTTAAGCAATTTGAGTAGTGCGTCTATTTTCTCTAAAATTACAAAGGTGGATCAATAACGACGATTGCCATGCTTTTAAACTAATACAAGCATACCATTGCATATATTATTCATAACTACTAGTTAGACATTATAATGTTAGCTAAAGTGTCAACTATCCAAGTGTATATATACTATTAGGAATTTTAATCTATGGAAAAAACACACACAACCAAGAAATAAAGGAGAAAACATACATACATGGCGTTGCCAAGTGAGAACTATACTCAATAGTTTCTCTATGTGGTGTATAAATTGTATTTATGGCCATCACTTTACTTAAATAGGAGTACTAGACAGAACTCTAATGGCCCAAGCCTTTTCTTTGAGATTTACAATTTTCGGACCTTGGTGCGCTTAGCTAGTTGTTGAACTTGGATCTTCACTTGATTGCCTCAATCTTTGCTTGAATTGCTTACTTGAATAGGGAGTGGATGATAGGACTAGTAGGAGAGAGATTGGAAGAGAGAGACTAATCTAGGAGAGGAGAGAGAGTGTGAGTTTTTGTTTTCCTGGTAGGGTTTCCCTGTTAGAAAATGTGATACAAAAACAGTTATAAAACATTGTTATTTATAGATTTCTGACAAAAGGAAGAAGCTTGTTGCGTGCCACCTATTGAATTAGGCATATATTGCCGGTGACAAATATTATGTAGCATATATTGCATTGATACAAGAGAGGTCCTTCAGAAGTTTTTAATTCCAAAAGCGCATTTCAATCTTCTTGAAAGGTGAAAATAGGTGATTTTCAGGGGATTTGATCACTATGCATGTATATATTGATGGAACATACAACATCTATGTTATATATGTTGGAACATTAACGATCCATTAACCATGAACCGACTCACAACTAGATTAAGAAGAGAAGGAGAAGAAGAAGAATAATAATACGGAAGCGTATACCTTGAGATTCCATTATTGTTCTTGTTCTTGATGAAGATATGAAGATAGTCTTTGATTTATGGAGGAATAGATCTTCTAAATGATGAGTGCCCTTTACTCTCTTTGATCTTCAAGTACTTAGGAAGATTTTTTTAACTGAATGAGAATGTAATTGACTAGTGATTCATAGGCTTGATGGATAGGCCTTTATATAGGAATCCAAGAGGCACTTCATTTAGGGACTACACCTATTGATATATAAGATATTACCATTATGCCCATCATTTAATGGTATACTTATATTATGGAATTCTACATATTATATTGAGTTCTATACTTTATACCATATGTTATAATATTGATCATTATATTATTAAGTATTTATATGTTATATTAATCCATGTTCTTACAATCTCCCACTTGGATTATTATAACATATACCTTCACTTAATAAATTTCTTCAATCATATTTATAACACAAATGACAACCCTTATGTGCACTTTGTTGTCATTCGAAAACAATCCCGTCCATTAGTCATATAAGTATAAGGACTAAAGGGGCATTCGTTGTAATTGATTCGCAACTAAACCCACATTAATCACATATATATATCCAACTAAATGACATAGATAAAGTATAGATATGTAGCATGGAAAATTAATGAATATATATGAAGAATGCATATATATATTCTCCAACTAGTCCTACTTTAACCAAATGAGATCAATTTAAATGAAAACAACACAAGGAAATAGAAATATTTAAAACTCCCACTGATTTAGGCATTATCAAAAGTCATTACACCCATATGAGCAACATGCTCGTGAAATACTAAAGGAGATAACGCCTTAGTAAATGGATCCGCTAACATGGAGTTTGTACCAATAAGTTCTATTTCTATTTGTTCATTTTGTACTCTTTCTCTCACAACAAGAAACTTAATATCTATATGCTTAGATTTAGATGAACTCTTGTTGTTGTTGGAGTACAATACCGCGGCTCGATTGTCACAATATAACTTAAGCGGTCTTTCAACACCTTTGACAATTCGCAGCCCTTCTATGAATTTTCGCAGCCATATAGCTTGATTGGATGCCTCATAGCAAGCAACAAATTCGGCTTCCATGGTGGAAGTAGTAACTAATGTTTGCTTGGCACTTCTCCAAGATATCGCTCCACCGGCCAAAGTGAAGACATAACCCGATGTCGATTTGCGACTATCTTGGCATCCAGCAAAGTCAGAATCGGAAAAACCAATGATCTCAAGATGATCCGACTTTGTATATGTAAGCATGTAGTTCTTCGTGTTTTGTAAGTATCTCATCACTCTTTTGGCTGCGACCCAATGTTCTCTTCCCGGATTGCTTTGATATCGCCCAAGCATGCCAACAATAAAAGCAAGATCTGGGCGAGTACAGACTTGAGCATACATTAGGCTTCCTACTGCCGATGCGTAAGGGATATTTTCCATATACTTGGATTCAAGATTATTTTTAGGACATTGATTTAGACTGAACTTATCTCCCTTAGAGACCGGGGTGTCATGTGGTTTACAATTTTCCATGCTAAACCTTTGTAATACCTTCTCTATATAGTTCTTTTGTGATAATCCTAACATACCTCGTGAGCGATCACGATGTATTTGGATTCCTAATACAAAAGAAGCTTCACCAAGATCTTTCATCTCAAATTTGTTAGAGAGAAATTTCTTGGTTTCCTTAAGAAGGTCTTTATCATTACTAGCAAGTAAAATGTCATCCACATATAAGACCAAAAATATAAATCTACTCCCACTGAACTTATGGTACACACAATCTTCACCAAGATTCATTTCAAAGCCAAATGAAAGAATAACTTGGTTAAATTTTAAGTACCATTGACGAGATGCTTGCTTGAGCCCATAAATGGATTTCTTAAGTTTACAAACTAGTTGACTAGTTTGATCCGAATCAGTCACCATTTCTGGTTTCTTCATATAGATAGTTTCCTCAATGTCACCATTGAGAAAAGCTGTCTTTACATCCATTTGATGAAGCTCAAGGTCAAAATGTGTCACTAAAGCCATAATGATCCTAAAAGCATTTTTAGAGGATACCGGTGAAAATGTTTCTTTGTAATCAATGCCTTCCTTTTGAGTAAACCCTTTAGCGACAAGACGAGCCTTATGTCTTTCCACATTACCTTGTGAATCCCTTTTGGTCTTAAAGATCCATTTACATCCGATGGGTTTCACATTCTTAGGTAATGGGACAAGATCCCAAACGTTATTGTCATTCATGGATTTCAACTCTTCATTTATGGCATCAATCCACTTATGAGAATTTGGACCACTAATGGCTTCATGGAAGGTGATTGGCTCATCTCCCACTAAACCTAATCGGTTCCTCATTCTCGGCAAGATATATATCATAATAATCCGGTATAGCACTCCTTCTTGCTCTATTAGATCTTCTTAATGGCACCGGTTCTTCTTGATTTTGAGGGTGTTGAATTTCCTCATCAACATTTTCATGTTGTTCATTAATAGGAGAATTAACGTCATTTTGAATATTATGTTCTTGTCGAATTTCGTGCATAATCGCTTGATTTTCGATAGGAACTATAGGAAGAAGGTATAGAAATGAATTCCTCTTCCATTTCTTCAAATTCAAAATTACTATTCAAATTTTCCCCTCTAAATTCAACATCCTCAAAGAACCTAGCATTTCCCGTCTCGAAAAAGGTTCTAGTTTTAGGGTCATAGAATTTATATCCCCTAGATCTTTGAGAATACCCTACAAAATAACTACTAACTGTCTTAGCGTCCAACTTTCCTTCGTTAGGTTTATAAGGCCTAGCTTCGGTTGGACAACCCCAAACATGAAGATGATTTAGGGACGGTTTCTTTCCGGTCCATAATTCATAAGGGGTTTTGTTAGTAGCTTTTGAAGGAGCTCTATTAAGTAGGTAGGTTGCGGTTTTCAAAGCATCGCCCCATAATGAGTGAGGTAAAGAAGTACAAGAAATCATACTTCTTACCATATCCTTAAGGGTTCTATTACGTCTCTCGGCTACACCATTCATGCTAGGTGTCCCCGGCATGGTGTAGTGAGGGACAATCCCACACTCTTCCAAATAGCGAGCAAAAGGACCCGGACGTTGTTCTCCCGAACCGTCATTCCGACCGTAGTATTCACCACCACGATCGGATCTAACGTTCTTAATAGTCTTTTTCAAGTTGATTTTCAACTTCGGCTTTAAAAGACTTGAAAACGTCCAATGATTGAGACTTTTCATGAAGTAAATAAATGTATCCATAACGAGAGAAGTCATCTATGAACGTAATGAAATATGTTTGTCCGTTCCATGAAGGGGTAGGGAACGGTCCACATATGTCCGTATGAATTAGTTCTAAGACTTTTGTAGCTCTCAAGGATTCATTTTTGTTTGTACTATTTGTAAATTTTCCCTTAAGGCATTCAATACAAAAGTTATTTTCCGGAGTATCAAGCTTATGTAATATTCCCTCGGACACAAGCTTGTCAATTCTCCTTTTGGAGATATGACCCAAACGCCTATGCCACAAGGTATAAGAGTTTTTACTTGAAAACTTTCGTTTTATGCCTCGAGAGTTAGTTTCATTATTATGGGACTCATTTAATGAATTGACTGTGTCAAGTAAATATAGATTATCAATATAAGACAAAGAACTAGTACCAAAAAGCTTTGAATCAAAATATAAATTGCATTTATTATTACCAAAGATGCAAGAATAACCTTCTCGATCTAATGTAGTGACGGAAATTAAATTCCGTCTAAATGATGGAATAATAAATACATTGTTCAAAACTAAATAATATCCGGTACTTAATGATAATCTATAGGTCCCTATGCCTTCCACCTCTACCGGCTTTCCGGCTCCCATGTAGATGAATCTTTCACCTTCATTGGGCGTTCGGTAGTTCAGGCAACCACTGCATACATGAACTTATGTGAGTAGTTGCACCGGAGTCTAACCACCATGTATACGAAGGAATTGAAACTAAATTAGCTTCAAGACAAACAAAGCTAAATGACATACCTTTCTTAATTCGCCATTGGCGATACTTAGGCGATCGGGCTTCATGTGAGTGGGGTCCTTGCAAAAGAAGCACTTTTTCACCTTTTGATCATTTGATGATCCCTTAGGCTTCTTTGATGCAACCGCAATCTCCTTACCTTTTCTCTTAATCCCTCGAGAAGAGGTAGATGCATAATGTGCACTTTCGGGTTCGGTGTGTTTCAACCTATCTTCTTCCTCCGTGACATGTGAAATTAATTCATTAATATTCCACTTGTCCTTTTGACAATTATAGGTCGTTTCAAAATGACCAAATTGTGAAGGAAGAGAAATTAAAGCCAAATGCACAAGCAAGTCTTCCGATAAGTCCAACTTGAGTGCTTTTAATTTCGATGATAGATGAAACATTTCCATTATATATTCCCTTAGGTTTCCAGTGCCCTTGTACCTCATGGAAACAAGCTTTCTTAAGGTAGCACTTGTTTCCGATTTATCGCTTTTTGCAAAGCGTTGTTCTAGGGCATCTAGGAAACCTTTTGCACCAACATCCTCGGAGACACTGTTCAGAAATGTCTCCGGATCGCATTCTTAATTATGCTTAGGGCGACGCGATTAGAACGCTTCCACCTCTCTGAACTTAAGCGGTCTTCCGCAAAGTGCTTTTATCGATTAGAGGGGCAGGAGCTTGTTCTCTTAATGCGAGGTCAAGGTCCAAACTGCCTAAGACCATAATAATCTTGTTTTTCCAAGTTTTAAAGTTTGTCCCAGTTAGCAAAGGAATTGAGTTTAAGGCAGTAGTAACAGATGAAGCACTGATCAAATCTGAATGAAGAGAACAAAAGAATGAAACAAAACATTTATAAGAAACTACACAATGATTAATTATATCAAAATGAATTCCATCATAATAAAAGATAATCAATATGACATCAAGACTAATCTTTGGATTGCGAATTGACTCACAATTTGATTTATCTTAGGGTAAACAAATAGCTTTAAACAACACACTTTAAATACTTGCCTTCCTTTGGGCCGGATCAAGTACAAAAGTGTCCTAAAGTTTAAGGTACTTGTTCCCCGGCAATAAAGAATATAAACAATTCACTTTAAACACCCGCCTTCCTTTGGGATGGTTCACAGCATTTAAAATGACCAAAAGTTTAGTTCAATTATTACCCCATGAATGTAAATACTTAGTCAACAACAAGGTCTCCTTTGGGAAACAAACATGTTATCACATATCAATATTTACATTCATCTTTTAACAAGTTTGAATTTAATCAACAAGGTCTCCTTTGGGAAACAAGCATGTTAATTATGTCCAAAATGTTAAGGATATAATTAATCGGAAACAAAAGGCCTTAAGGTTATTTCTGAAAATTTAAAGGGTAAATAAATAAGTGAAATTTATCATTAAAAGATAGTATCCTTTTGTTCTACCCGTCCATTCTTAAAGTTTAATAACTTCAAGAACCACCGAAGCGCAACTGGTGTCCAGATACTATAATTTATTAATAAATTATCAAATTTTTTTATTTTATTTTATTTTATTTTTTTTTTTTTTCGGCAACGAAAATCACCATTATACTTTATCACAACTAGATTAAGAAGAGAAGGAGAAGAAGAAGAATAATAATACGGAAGCGTATACCTTGAGATTCCATTATTGTTCTTGTTCTTGATGAAGATATGAAGATAGTCTTTGATTTATGGAGGAATAGATCTTCTAAATGATGAGTGCCCTTTACTCTCTTTGATCTTCAAGTACTTAGGAAGATTTTTTTAACTGAATGAGAATGTAATTGACTAGTGATTCATAGGCTTGATGGATAGGCCTTTATATAGGAATCCAAGGGGCACTTCATTTAGGGACTACACCTATTGATATATAAGATATTACCATTATGCCCATCATTTAATGGTATACTTATATTATGGAATTCTACATATTATATTGAGTTCTATACTTTATACCATATGTTATAATATTGATCATTATATTATTAAGTATTTATATGTTATATTAATCCATGTTCTTACAATATACTCCTAATAACATTGAGAGAATGATACGAATAAATACTGAACACGAATTCAATTTGAAATTCACTATACATGTATTTATATATGGATGGAACATTCACTATCTTATTGTATACTCCTAACAACATCAGAAAGATGATATAAATAAATATTGAACACGGATCCGATGTAGGATTCATTATATTATGTTTATTATTCGGTGATATTAATTAGTATAGGCTCGAGTTGCATACCGACGGAAGAACTATTGAAAGGGATATGGTGGTTCGATATATTATAAGTGAAACTGGAAGTGATAAACTTGTTATTGAAAATGTGTTAAGTAAAACAAGATTGGAAATGTGTTCTCATTGTAAAACGTAAATGAAAATGATGAAATTGGAAAGGACAACAAACGTGATAACATATCTTTAATATGTGATTTGAAAAGTGTTTCGGGGGAATTTCTAATGTTTTTAGGTTTAGGGCTGATTATTGTGATCCCATATAAAGAAAAGAAAGTGATGAGCCCGGACCAGTTAGACCGGGCCCAAGCTCGGTCTGGTCCAAAGGCCAAATATGACGTGACATTTCCTAGACCGCCAGAGTCAAAACCGCGGACAAATAGATCGTCAAGGTCAAGACCGCAATCCTCTCAAACCGTCCCAGTCAAGACCGCGGGGATCCTGACCGTCAGTAGGGTGACAGCGGGAGTTGGACCGTTCCATCCGTGCCTGCGTCAATATCATTGACCGCGCTCAAAATGTTGACTGCGGTCTCATACCAGACTCTCGGTTAAAGCCAAAGCTTACAGAGCAAGTTTACTTATTGGCTCTGACAGTACAGTAGCCGGCTTATTCCCATCGCATTGAATGCAGTTCAGGCGCCCAGTCCTTTAATTAAATTGTTGTCTGATTTTTATTGTCAAAATATCTCTAAAAAGATGCCTCAATAGTTAAATAAAAAATAGTGTCGCCCAGTCCTTTAATTAAATTGTTGTCTGATTTTTATTGTCAAAATATCTCTAAAAAGATGCCTCAATAGTTAAATAAAAAATAGTATTGCTTCAGTCAATAATTTAAAGTTGCTATCAATACTTACATCAAAAATAATGTTGCCCAGTCCTTTAATTAAATTGTTGTCTGATTTTTATTGTCAAAATATCTCTAAAAAGATGCCTCAATAGTTAAATAAAAAATAGTATTGCTTCAGTCAATAATTTAAAGTTGCTATCAATACTTACATCAAAAATAATGTTGCCCAGTCCATTATTTAAAGTTGCTCTATTGTCAGATTTTTATTGTCAAAATATCTCGGAAAAGATGTCTCAATAGTTATATCAAAAATAGTATTGCTTCAGTCAACAAATTAAAGTTGCTCTCAATTGTTACATCAAAAATAGTGTTTCCTAATCAATAAATTAAAATTGCTCTATTATCAGATTTTCTTATCAAAATAGATTTGAAAAGATGCCTCAATAGTTACATCAACAATAGTGTTGTTGCAGTCAATAATTTAAAGTTGCTAATGTTGTTGCTGTTAATAAGTTAAAGTTGCTCTATTGTCACGAAAAATATTTCTATCTATAAATCATCTACCATTACACACAATTCTTGCATCCACACAGAACCTAATTGTCTTTCAAGAGTTTTTCATCAATCTCTCTCTTTCTCTTCTTTTTTTCTTACATTTTTCTATCTCTCTATCTCCTTTGATCCATATATTATATTCTCTTCGTTATCATCTTCTCATTTGGCTAGAAAATTAGATTATTACTCCCTCCTACAATGGATAAAAGTTGGATGCATCTTTCCAACAAATTTTCTAGGGAACATATAGATGGGGTTGATAGCTTTCTTGAGTTTGCGGTAGCACATAATCGCAATTCGTCTGGCCTGATCCCGTGTCCATGTGCCAACTGCAACAACATGGCATTTCATTGTATCTCCGAAGTGAAATGTCACTTGTTACGAAAGGGGATGATGTATAATTATACGACGTGGACACATCACGGTGAACATTTAGATGCTGCTTCTACGTCATCACATTCTCAACCGCCTGACCAACAGTATTTTGTTGACAATGATCAAGTGATGGGCATAATAAATGATGCCTATCCATTTGCATCAATGCATCATAATACTGTAGATGAGAGCGTAAATGACATGCAATCAAGAGATCTTGGACTATGAAGAACTCTTGCAACAGGCCTTGCAAGAGTTATACCCGGGTTGCACACAATTCTCTTCACTTACTGGAATTGTAGAGTTACTACATTACAAAGTCAAGTCTCGTACTGCCAATTGCCAGTTTGATTATTTGTTGGAGATAATGCGACGTATGCTTCCAGAAGGAAATATACTTCCTGTTGACACTCGCAGAGCATTCAAGGTGTTAAAGAGGTTGGGGTTGGGCTATAAAAAAATTCATGCTTGTCCAAATGATTGTGTATTGTATTATAAGGAATATGAGGTTCTAAATATTTGTCCCGTGTGTGATCACCCAAGATACAAGCCTAGTTCGGGGTACGGGAAGAAAAAAGTTTCACACAAGGCAATGTTTTACTTTCCACTAACACCGCGATTGAAAAGGTTGTATATGTCTTCGCATACTGCAAAATACATGAGATGGCACAAGGAAGAAAGGGTGGATGATGATGTTTTGAGGCATCCTGCTGATGGAGACGCGTGGAAGTCATTTGACTTTGACTATCCTGGTTTTGCATTAGAGCCTCGAAACATAAGGTTAGGGCTTGCTACCGACGGTTTCAATCCATTTGGAGATATGAATGCAAAGCATAGCACGTGGCCTGTTGTCGTGGTTCCTTATAACTTACCGCCTTGGAAGTGTATGCAGAAGGAGTTTACAATGCTAACTATGCTTATTCCAGGTTATCCCGGAAAGGAGATAGATATTTATTTGCGATCATTGGTTGATGAGCTGAAAGAGCTATGGGTGAATGGTGTACAAACTTTTGATAAGTACTCTGGCACACAATTTAAGTTGCGGGCCATGCTTATGTGGACTATACATGATTTCCCTGCTTATGGTATTACATCAGGTTGGAGCACTGCCGGTTATAATGCATGTCCGATTTACAAGGATGACGTAACCTCTAGTTGGGCTGCTGGAAAGGTTTGTTTCATGGGGCACCGTAGATGGCTGCCTTCTGATCATCACTTGCGGTATAACACCTGCAAAGATGACTTTGATGGTAGAACGGAGCTCCGTGCACCTCCTCATGAATGGTCTGGGGAAGAAATATTAGAAAAACTGAATGAGCTACAATTTCCTACATTCGGGAAAAATGATAGCTCTAATTTACAAAGGCCTATGGAAAATAGTAACAGATAAAGAGGAGCATATTTTTTGATCTTCCGTATTGGTCGAAGTTGAAGCTTAGGCACAATCTTGATGTAATCCATATTGAGAAGAATGTGTGTGATACTCTTGCTAACACTATTCTCGGCATAGAAGGAAAGTCAAAAGACACGGCTAACGCAAGGAAGGACTGCATGGAGCGGGGGATAAAGAAACGCTTGTGGTTGCAAAGTAAAGGTAACAAGTGGATAAATCCTCATGCTATTTTTACGGTTAAGCCAATACATAAAAAAGAAATTTCTGAATTTTTTTCTTCTGTTAAGTTTCCTGATGGGTATGCTTCTAATATATCACGATGTGTAAGGAGAAATGATGGGAAATTGTTAGGGTTGAAGAGCCATGATTGTCATGTTCTATTGCAACGTTTGGTCCCAGTTGCTATTTGGGGATTCCTTCCTCATCTTGTATGGGAAAAAAGTTATCAAAATTAAGTCTGATCATGGAACTGAATATGAGAACACATTGTTCTCAAAGTTTTGTGACTCCAAAGGAATCACCCATGATTTTTCAGCCCCTAAAACTCCTCAACAAAATGGAGTTGCAGAAAGGAAAAATCGTACTTTACAAGAGATGGCCCGTGTCATGCTTAGTTCTAAGAACATCTCTAAACGATTTTGGGCTGAAGCACTTAACACTGCATGTCATATAGGAAACAGAGTTTATCTTAGAGTTGGATCAACCATGACTCCTTATGAAATACTCCTCGGTAAAAAACCTACTCTCAAATACTTTCATGTCTTTGGATGCATATGCTATGTTCTAAATGATAGAGATTATCTATCTAAATTTGATTCCAAGAGTGACAAAGCTGTTTTTCTTGGATATTCCACAAATAGTCGTGCATATAGGGTTTACAACCTTAGAACTAAAACTGTTATGGAATCAATTAATGTTACATTTGATGATCTTTCTGACCTAAATATAAAATCTCTTGAAGATGATGTCTCGAGATTGTATAGAGACAATGCAGGAAACTCGAGAATCAAGCTGAGCAGATGCGGCAAAATGGGTACAGAAAACGGATGCGGAGTGCGATGCGAGCACATCATCACCTACATCCGGCAAACAAAATGCAGTTCTGAATCTGAAGATTCTGAATATGAAGAAGGAAAGTTGGATAGGACTAAAGACATACCCGAGAGAGTGCAAAGAATCACCCAATATCTCAAGTAGTGGGTGATGTAAACGAAAAAATTAGCACAAGGGAAAAGCCTAGGGTCAACTACCGTGAGTTGGGCTGTTTGGGCTAAGCTGTGTTGAATCTCAAGTAAACAAGGTTAGTTCATGTTGTTTTGTTTCTAATATTGAACCAAAGAATGTTGTAGAAGCCATGAAAGATGATAATTGGATTATTGCCATGCAAGAAGAACTAAATCAATTTGAGAAAAATGAAGTATGGACTTTAGTTCCTAGGCCTATAGGGGGAAATGTAATAGGAACTAAGTGGATCTATAAGAACAAAACTGATGAAAATGGTCAAATTACCAGAAATAAAGCTAGGCTTGTAGCACAAGGTTACACCCAAGTAGAAGGAATAGATTTTGAAGAAACTTTTGCTCCTGTTGCTAGGATAGAATCAATTAGACTTTTACTTGCCATTGCTTGTTACTTGGACATCACTTTACATCAAATGGATGTTAAGAGTGCCTTCTTGAATGGTGTCCTAAATGAAGAAGCCTATGTTGAACAACCTAAGGGCTTCACTGATCCCTACTTTCCTGATCATGTTTATAAGCTTAAAAAGGCCCTATATGGATTAAAACAAGCCCCTAGAGCTTGGTATGGGAGGCTAACTGAATACCTCATACAAATGGGATTTAAGAGAGGTGAGGTAGATAAAACCTTATTTATTTTAAAAGAAAATGTAGGAATCTTAGTGGCCCAAATTTATGTTGATGACATTGTATTTGGATCATCTTCCAAAGATATGTTAGACTACTTTGTCACAAGTATGACCACCACCTTTGAAATGAGTATGGTTGGTGAATTAACCTACTTTCTAGGACTTCAAATAAAACAAAATAAGGAAGGAATTTTTATCTCTCAAAGTAAATATGCCAAAAACTTGGTTAAAAAGTTCTCTCTTGACAATGCATCTCACTTTAAAACCCCTATGGGATCTTCCCAAAAGTTATGCAAAGATGAAAATGGTGAGGATGTTGACCCCACCTTATATAGAAGCATGATTGGAAGCTTGTTATACCTTTCAGAAAGTCGTCCAGACATCATGTTTAGTGTTTGCTTGTGTGCTAGATATCAAGCTTGCCCCAAATTATCCCACCTCAAGGCTGTAAAAAGAATCATTAGATATGTAGGTGGAACTATCAATTTAGGGCTAAGCTATACTCGAGAAACCAATACAAATGCTGGTAGGATTCGGTGACTCGATTGGGCGAGGCAACAGCTGATGATAGGAAAAGCACAGATGAGGTTGCTTTTATCTTGGAAACAACTTAGTATCTTGGTATAGTAGAAAACAAAGCTGTGTATCCCTTTCTACTTTTCTTGAATCGGAATATGTGGTCAGTTGGGAGTTGTTGTTCTCAACTCCTTTGAATGAATCGAGATGATTAAAGATTATGGTCTTAAAAGTAATATCCTAACTGTTTTTTGTGATAATCTATGTGCCATAGAAATATCAAAAAATCCTGTTCAACACTCACGTACTAAACATATTGACATTAGACATCATTTTATTCGTGATCTTGTTGAGCAAAAAATTATTAGCATGGAATCAATTAGCACCGAAAACAAAGTTGGCCGACATTTTCACCAAAGCCCTTGATTTTCGTGAGATTTTCCACTCTAAGGAAATCTACGAGTTTGTGTGCAATATAATGATGTGATCCCCGTGTGATCACATCATAACTAACACCCGTATTTTACAATTCTAACAAAAAAAAATATATATAAAAAAATAAAAATAAAAAAATTGCATGATTTATCTCAGTGTGGTCACTTGTATTACATCTTTGTTGTGTTTCCTCTCTGAATTGTGAATCCTTCTTATATAGTAGTCAACAACAGTTGACTCTAAAATTATCTTACTAGATGTCTCTTGGTGGGTGCAAAAATAAAAAAAAAATGTTTGGGAAACAGCTACTCCATCCATGGTATGAAGTCATTTCAATGTGATCAAAATGACTTCAAGAGAAAGTTTGAGTCAAATTGATAAGATCATTCGAAAGAGGGCTATCCATGAGTTTAAGAAGAGTGAAAGCTACCCATAATATATTTTTCCACGAAAAAAATTGTATGTGAAAGCATTCTAGAGGCCAAGCAAGACAAGATTCTGATTCATTGACTTTCTTAGAGGAAATGCGTACCTTGATGTAATCACATACTATGCCACACATATACTGAGATTTATCCTTCACATGTGTGTAAATTATGCATCATTAGTTTTTAGAATTTTTTCTGTCAACCTGGTCCTTGGTGAAAATCCCAATCAAATGCTTTTCTACTTTGAACTGATTTTTGTTAAATGAATTTTATGCTCAACAAAATTACCTAAAAATTTTTAAAATGTCCATATGTTTAGGGGGAGTATAAGTCTGTGGATTTTTTATATACATCTATGGTATGTACATTATCTAGAAATAAAATTTTATCTTTATCATCTAAATTCCCAAAGTTGCTAAAGAACTCTTTTACTCCAAGTAGTACAACCGGCCAAAGGGAATTAGGATTAGCTTAGTTCAAATCCAATTGAGACTCTACAGTGACCTAAGCTTAGTAGGAGTTAATGATGTGCTATCACATCAAATAAATACCAACTCTCCCTTCTCATTAAACCCTCACCGGCCTTAAGAAAAAAAAATTCAAAACCCTTAGAAATTCCAAAGCCTCGTTCTGTTTACTCCTCTGTCCATGGCGTCTCCGACCAATCCCTCCTCTCCAACTGCCAATCGCTCGCCCCCTCCATCTCCGGTGGCCCCAACCGAAGCTGCTGTGGAACTGTTCGTCGACACCGAAGCTTCCCCTGTAACAATGTCACTCCCTGGTGCTCAAGACTGATACCGTTGATGCGCGATAATCACAGGGATTTGAAGTCAGTGGGTGCAATGGCGGGGTCAGCTAGAGGCCCTAACTGGTCTTTGCGGCAGAGGGGTTTTTCTCCCAACATGGGAGACTATACTCCTAAGGTACGCCCTAATATGGCCGAACCTGATTTCATTGAAGATGATGATGAGGACTTTGATCCCTCTGCTGATCTCAAAAGAAAGAGAGGAAAAGCAAAGGCTAGTGGTTCTGGAAGCTCCTCGGGTAAACCCTTGCCTCAGAAGAGAAAGTATGAGAGTGGTTTGACAGTTTATTCAAGTGATTCTGCTGAAGAGGATTCTGAAGAAGAAGGTGTTGAGGCCTTCAAGGTTGTTTCAAGAAGATCTCAATCCGTAGAGCTTGAAGAGTTGAAGGAAGCTGAGGATATAATTGAATCTGCTGTTCAAGACTTTGGAGATGACTTCCCTATTGTAACGCCTGAGGATTTACAAGCTAGAAGGATGGCCTTATCTCAACAGTCCCCTGCTCGTGCTACCTCAAATGTTATTACATCTCCAACCCCATCTCCTCCTACTAACCCCCCCAGTTGCTCCTTCTCAGTCTTCACCAGGAAACTGGTATTCTGGAATTAATTCTGAGGGTGATGAGGTTGAAGAATATGATGAGACTGAGCACATCCCCCTGCAAGCCCTTTTGGATCTGAAGAAAGGCAAAGGAAAAGTGAGGCAAGCTAAGGCTAAAGCTGCTGGGACTATCTCTGCCCAAGCATCTGACATTGGGTCAGATGATGATGAAGCAGAGGATGAAACCTTTAAACTTGGGAGAGATGAGCTAGAAACTGAAAAGAAGGATGCTGCTGAAGATGTACTCACATCTGCATCCTCACCTAGAAGGAGCTTGAGATTATCTGGTGTCTCCAAAGCTGAATTGCCTAAGCCTAGGCATTCCCCAAGAGCTAAGCCATCCGCAAGAAAGGTAAGCCCTCACTCTCCTGAAAAATTTATGTCTAAGTCTGTGAAAGAGAGGTTTGAATTCTTTAGGAAAAAAGGTTTTTTGGTGGAAAGAGTTATTGACAAAACTTTTGAGGATGTTGGTATGAAACGGTATTTAGAGGAAAAAGGCTTACTCTTTTCTGTGTCCTACCCCAACTACTACTATCCCTCTCTTGTTAGTGAGTTCTATGCGGGTCTAGTTCAGGCTATTCAAGATCCTAGAGATGATGGGTTTGAAAAGGTTATGGTTCGTGGCACTCTAATTAATTTTCTCCTGCCTTGATTAATATCTTTCTTCATACTCCCAGTCCTCACATCCTTCCTCCTATGGCTCATAAGGATGAAATTGCCAATACCCTAACTAATGGTCTTGATCCTTCGTGGCACTCTCAATTCAAGTGCACAATGCTCACTTCCTTGTGTAGTTTTCTATTTAAAATCTCTACTTTTAATTGGAAACCCTCCTCAAACAAAAACATTGTCCTTTGTGTCACATGCGGATTTGATTCATAGGATTTTCTTGGTCAAGTATTTAACCTTGGTGAAGTGATATTTGGGAGTATAGTACAGTTTGCTGAAAAGGAGTTGCCATCTGATCTTCCTTTCCCATGCTTAATCACTGGTCTTTGTGTGAAGCAAGGTGTTGAAATCTTACTTTCTGATCGTATATGTGAGAAGGTTGAACCATTTGGCATTCAACCTGTGTTAGAGTGCACTAGACGCACTGTAGATTTGCCTGTTACCTTCCCTGATGACCCAGTTATCGATGCTCAAGATGGTGATGAAGATGAGCATGTTGATGCTAGTGAGGATGAGCCTGCATCTCCACTATCACAAGAGGACCAAGTTCAGCTGCTAACCGATGAAATTAAGTTTTTGGAGAAAACGATGATCCTCTCGAGAGTGCAGTTTAAGGAAATGTTCACGAGGAGGAATAAGTTGCTGGCTGCTCGTGAACGTCTTTCTGGTCAAAAAGGGGGAGCTAGCTCAAGCAAGATTTATAGAGATATTAGCTCGGATTTCAGGTGGGAACTACTTGCGAAGACACAAGCAGAAATAGAAGGAAAGCAAGGATGGGATCGAGGCTTCAATGATGATTGAAGTATTTTTAGTATGGTTTATGTCTTAAAAACAATTTTAAATTTCTTGCTTTTTAGGAACAATGGTGATTTGCTTTTGCTTGGTTTGGTTTAGTTTGTTTTGGACATGTGTTTGAACATGGTGGTTTATGGTTTTTATTAGCTAGTTTTTAGGGGGAGCATTCGAGCTCTCCATCTCATAAAATGTGTTGAATAATCCTTAGCTTATTATATATTGTGCTTGAGATTTGTTTTTGAACAGAAAGCAACAAAACAGGGGGAGATTGAAAGTGTGATAGCATCACACTTAGCCAAGTCAAAAGGTTGACTTAATTATGTTTTGTTACTTTCTTTATATTTAATATTATGTAAATATTTTATATTTAATTTTTATTATTACTAACCTATCTAACCGAATCATATTATCTGTTTAGTAGTGTTTTGGTTATTTTCTAGGACTCTCACATTGGATAAATGAAGGCTTCAAAGATAAGAAGACTAAAGATAAGTGATCAAGCTCTTCATCAAGATTTATCCTTACCCGTTAGCTTGGAGGTCCTTGGTTATAAATACAAGTCCCAAGGCTGATAACAAGATACGGAAATATACACTCTGAAAGGCTGAAGAAATATAGACTTGAGAGGAGTGTTTTTATAAGAGAGTTCTTTTGGTTATTTTAGTTATTCTCTTATTATTTTGTAATCGATTTCAAAAGTGTTTTTTTAATAAGAGAAGTTTATTGTCTACAGCATATTGCTGTAGATAAGTATTAAATCTGTGCTCATTTCATTTCTGTTTTAATATTCCGCTGCATTTCACTGTTGTGCTAGTGCTGGTGCGATAGCATCAGGACTCACATCAGTCTTCTGTGCACTTCCTAGCCGCTCCATTTCTTTCAACCTTCTCCATCGGTGGCGGAACTCCGGTAGTCTCTGTCATTGCAGTTCGAGAGAAATTCTAACAACGAAACAAAAGTAGGGATGGCCAAACCCCAAAATGGGATCGAAATCTGATCGGAAAAGTTCGAAACAGTAGTGAACAGCCGCGAAAATTGAAATCGGGCTAATTGGAACCGGATTGGATAAGGGCCAATTAAGGATCACAAAAATAGTGAATCGGATTGAAAAAAGCTCGAAATTGAACGAAAATTTCTTGTTTTTCAATAGAATCGGACCGAAACTGTACCGAAAAAGCCCGAAATCGGAGCAAATCGAAGAGAAAATCGGAATCGGAGTTAGGCTGAGCCAATTAAGGGTCACCATTTCACCGAACCGGAACCGACGGTTTTCGAATCGAAATCGGACCCGAACCGATTTTGGCCATCCCTAAACAAAACGAGGGTTATTTCTGGATGGAAAGGGATTTATCATTTGTGGCACCTTGAAATTAAGGTTTTGCCGAGTTAAGTGCCGCAACTCAAATCCAATGAGAGGTATCAAAATTAAATTTTGGTAACCTTTAAAAGGGAGGTAGCAACTTCAATAGATAAGATTTGAGGTATCAAAATTAGATAAGGAGTTAGCCAAGAAGGTACCAAATTTGATACCTTGGCTAACTCTTTCCTTTTCTATTCCTTTTTTTTTTTTTTTGTTGTTTTGTTCAGTTTGTAAACTCGTGAACTTTTTTTAAAAAACAAAATTAAATAATTATTTTTTAAACAAAAAAAAATATTTTTTTTTTAAAAAAATAAATAATTTTTTTTTAAAATATTTTTTTAAAAAAAATAAAAAAAATAATTTTTTTTTTAAAAAATAAAAAATTATTTTTTTAAAAAAATTAAATAATTATTTTTTTAAAATAAATTAAATATTTTTTTAAAAAAATATATTTTTTAAAAAAAATAAATAATTTTTTTTAAAAAAGAGATTTTTTTTATAAATATTTAAAAGTTAATTATCAAAATGTCTTTTCAATTAAATAAAATATTTTAAATGTGAAATAAAATTTAAAATATGGAAAAAAGATCAATTTTGATACATTTGCTAACTCCTTCCATTAGAGATGAAAATGTAGTACCCTATGAATAGTGCTTGAAAGGCACTAAACCTTCCACTAACTCCTTCCATTGGAGTTGCCCTTACATCCTGAACTATTTAAGTTTTTATCTTCATATTGCCGAACTAATTTTTTAATTTTTAATCTTTAAACTTGATTACTTAGGCCTCGTTTGATTCGTGGTAAAGTGAGAGAATGGAATGCTCAATTTCGTTTGACCAATTCCTTTGGCATGTTTGGTTTAATTTTTCCTAGATTTTTCATTTCGATGGAATGCCCAATTCCATCAAATGAAGGAATTTGTCATTCCATCCAAAAATGAGAGGAATGTTCAATTCCATCAAATTCATTCCATTGGACTCAAACTCAAATTACTATTCTGTCCTCAATCCAAATCATATACACAAATCACAAACCCTATTTCAAACCCAAATCACTTTTCAAACCCACGATTCTTCTTATCGTCTCTCCGTGTCCTCTCCGCCACTGCTCTCCGCCATCGCCGCCGGTAAGCTCCTCTCTCCTCGCCTCTCTGCTCTCTTGTCTCTCCTATATCCTCTCTCTCATTATCTCTATTAACCCTCTTTATTTTCCCATGTCCGCAGCCCCTTCCTCAGGCCGCCGCCCTAAAGCCGGTAAGTTTGTCCTCACCTTTACTTGTTCATTCCGGCTAATCAATCTGCCCTGACCTCTCTCTCTCCCTCTCTGTTTGCTGTAAACCCTAATTTCTCTATCCTTTTTTCTAATTCCTCTTTGTGCTCATTTAATGCTTAATTTCAAATGCAAATTTTGATAAACCTCTGTGTATGTGTGTGTATTTTCCTTTTTGTATGTATGTCTCTGTATGTATGAACCTTTGTGTTTTTAATGTATCTGCTGTATAAGGAAGAAAATCTATTTCTTGTAGAAAAAAGTAATTTGGGTTCTTAGAATTTGTGTTATATGTATTTATTTGATTTTAATTTGATTAATTGTGTATTGTGATTTTTATTTTGTATAGTTGTAGATTATTTTGTGTTTTTTATTTTTATCTCTATTGGTGTATCTTTTTTGAAGTTTGATTATATTATGTCTATTTATGAATGAATAGGTTCATAAAGAGGCGGCTAAATGGAAAAACAAATCATTTCCCCTATTTGAAGATTTATATATTGTATTTGGCAAAGATCGAGCTAAAGGAAATAGGGCTAGAGATTTTGCTGAAATGGAGGCGGAGGCTAACAAAGAAGAAGAAGAAGAGGAGGAAGGTGGTAACGATTTCGATGAGGGGAGGGAAGATAGTCTTACTGCACCTATCAATACAGGAGCTGATGCCCATGTAAGGATTTCCCGTAAGGATCCCGTAACTATAGGGATCTTCAATATTCCCGTTCATGATTTAGGGAATTTGATTGAAATCCTTTCCTTATTGTATATGTGAAATTGATTTCTGAATGTGGTCCATTTCTATGTATATGTTCAGCCCAAATTGAGAGAATTTCTCTCAATCAAATATTGTGTCCGTGAACTTTGTGATGGACAAAGAGCTATAAATAGGACACAATGCTCTTCATCTTCGGTCACCAAACCTACTCTCACCTTCAGAAATACATTACCATCACCATAGGAAGAGTTAAGGTTTAGAAACCCAAAGGTGTTTTCGGCGCCGATCAATCGAAGCCGATTCCGCATAGCAATGGCCGGAGGTATGATTCCTGTAGCTTCCGCTGATTATCTATGACATGTTTATGCTATTAGATTATGTTTAGGCTGAAAATAATCTAACATTTAGTATCAGAGCTCATTTACCTCCGTCTTGCTCTGTTTCTTACGCATACTGTGATTTCGAAATTCTTGCTATGATAATAATTTCTGAAACTTATGCTTATGAATTATTAGGAAATTGAATTCTGAGCATTTTGATATATAGTATGTTGATTTTGGTTAATGGAATCATGAAATTTAATCGGGTCGAAATTTGGGTCTTAATCCGGGTCGGAACGACCCGTCTAAGGTTGAAGACGATTGTTGAATGTTGAAGACAGTACTTTTGTCAATTTATTTAAATAAAAGTAAACAGTAACTGGCAGTGTCTTTAGTCAATTTATTTAAATAAAAGTAAACAGTAAATGGCAGTGTCCTCTCATCGCCCTATTGAATGCTTTCTGACCGAGTCAAATGCTATATGCCATATTGCCATGTCTTTGAATCTATGATAATTAATTGATGAAATGTTAGGAATAAGTGTAGACTTTGACTTTGATAAAGTGAAGCTATAAAGTTAGATGAGGGCTTTATTCCTTATTTTGCATGAATTGATAAGAGGATGTATACTTTTATGTATTTTAGTACATACAATTTTATTTATGTATATGTATGCTATAATGATAAAGTATTGCTCTTTGAATTTATATGTGCTCACATTATGTCATTTAGTTGACTTGTATAAATTATTAATTACCTATTTACATATGTCATCTTAAGTTAGACAGAACACTAGTGCATTTCAAATAAATTCATAGAATATTGCTTGCGGTTCATGTAATTATTATTAATGTTTATGTGATCCATATGGTTTTAATTAATTATGGAGTAGCCACAACATCTTTAATTAATTGAAATTATATATTTAGATTTGAGATCACAATTTGGAATAAACATTAATTGTAAATAATTATACTTTGTGTAATAGATTTTATCCCACAGGAATTTCTATTATACTATGTATGATTAATTAGGATAAAATATTAAACTATATTTTCTAATTTACCCACAGGGATTAGAAAAAGGAACATAGTTTTGATGGTTTTATCATAAAGTTAAATGAATCCAATTGAATTAAAACTTTAGCCCATTTGCAAGTTTTATGTCACTAGGTTCATGTTTCGCATGTTTTTACATTGGTAGATCATGTTATATTGTACTAGCCTCAATATTAATAATATGAGAATTTACAATTAATTTGCAGCAATTCAATCTGTTGATTATCCTGATATGAGATGTGATGTTCCCGAGCTTAAAGGGGACAACTACAAAGTGTGGAAGGAGAGAGTTCTCCTTCATTTAGGATGGTTGGACCTTGACTATGCCATAAGGAAGAATGAACCCCCTCAAATTACTGAAACTAGCCTTCCGGATGCTGTTGATCTTTATGAAAAATGGGACCGATCTAATCGTCTCTGTGTGAGTTTCATAAAGACTAAGATCTCAGCTGGCATAAGGGGTTCAGTCGAGCATATCAAGAAGGTTCAAGAATTACTAAAGGCTGTTGATGATCAGTTTGCCACTTCAAATAAGGCAATGGCAAGTACACTGATCATGGAGTTTACATCCCTAAGGCTCAATAGCATTAAGGGTGTGCGTGGTCATATCATGCGCATGAGGGATATAGCGGCTCAGCTAAAAGCATTAGAGGCTGAGATGTCGAAAGTCTTCTTGGTTCATTATGCCCTTTCCACCTTACCTCACCAGTATGGCCCATTCAAGATATCCTATAACACACATAAGGATAAATGGACAATCAATGAATTGATGACCATGTGTGTTCAGGAAGAGGGAAGGCTGCTTATGGAGGTTAAGGAAAAGGAGAGTGTGAATTTTACTACAGTTGGAAAGAACAAGAAGAATGGTCAAGCCAAGGACAAGGGAAAGGGAAAAATCCCTTCCAACAAGGACATTAAGAAGGATCCCGTGTGCTTCTTTTGCAAAAATAAGGGGCACATTAAGAAGGAGTGTTCTAAGTTCAAGAATTGGCTTGATAAGAAAGGTACTCAACTTTCCTTTGTTTGTTATGAATCCAATATGCTATTGTAAATCATAATACATGGTTGATTGATTCAGGCTCTACAATTCACATTACCACTTCATTGCAGGGATTGCAAAACCTGCGGAAACCAGTGGGAAATGAATGCAGCGTCTATTCAGAAAATCAGATGCCTTCATGTGTAGAGGCCGTTGGAACGTGCAATTTAGTTTTAAGTAGTGGTTTTCATTTAAGTTTGAAAAAGACCTTTTATATTCTCAGTTTTTCTAGGAATTTAATTTCCGTTTCTAGACTTGTATCAGATGGTTATTCCTTTAACTTTTCAGAAAATGGTTTTGATTTAATTTTCAAATCTAATGTTATTGGAAATGGTATTTTGTCTAATGGTCTTTTTAACTTAAATCTGAAAAATGATGATGACCACTCATCTATGCACGTTCATATTGGTACTAAGAGATGTGTTATGAATGACGATTCTTCTATGTTGTGGCACCGGAGATTGGGACATATCTCCATTAATAGAATTAAAAAGTTGGTAAACGATGGAGTACTTAGTACTTTAGACTTTACAGACTTTGAGACGTGTATAGCCTGCATTAAGGGTAAGCAGACTAACATGTCAAATAAGCCAAAAAAGGGTGTCAGAAGAAGCTCAGATTTATTGAAAATCATACATACAGATATTTGTAGTCCAGACATGGATGCATACTGTGACAAGTACTTTGTCTCATTCATAGATAATTACTCGCGATATATGTATCTCTACCTGCTTAACAATAAGAATGAAGCACTTGATGCTTTTAAGGTATTTAAAGCAGAAGTAGAGAAACAATGTGGCAAGCAAATTAAGATCGTGAGATCAGATAGAGGTGGAGAGTACTATGGTAGATATACTGAAAATGGACAAGCACCTGGTCCATTTGCGAGATTTCTTCGAGAGAATGGTATAGTTCCAGAATATACCATGCCAGGTACTCCACAACAAAATGGAGTAGCTGAAAGAAGAAATCGAACACTATTGGACATGGTGCGAAGCATGATTGAAAGTTCCAAACTTCCTCGATCCTTGTGGAGCGAAGCACTTAAGACGGCTACGTACATATTAAACCGAGTTTCAACCAAGGCCGTTCCAAAAATGCCTTTTGAGATATTCAAATATTGGAAACCCAGTTTGCAACATGTACGTGTTTGGGGATGTCCGTCTGAAGTGAGAATATATAATCCACAAGAAAAGAAGTTGGACCCGAGGACCATAAGTGGATATTTTGTTGGATATGCCGAAAGGTCTAAGGGATATAGATTTTATTGTTCATCTCATAGCACTAGATTTGTGGAATCAAGAAATGCAAAATTTCTTGAGAATGACTTGATTAGTGGGAGCGATCGATCCTTGGACATTGATCAAAGGAAAGATCATTCTGATGCTCAATGTACCACTTCAAGTTATGAACCGGTCATTATTGTTAACAACACTCCTCAAGAACAAACACGTGTTGAAGAACCAGTTCAAGAAGCACCACAAAGCTAATCCTAATCCAATAGTAGATGAAGTTCAACAAATACATGAAAATGTTGAACATGCTGAACAACATGATCCTGCTCCTCAGGATAATGTTGATCCAGCTTTAAGAAGATCTACGAGGGCAAGGAGGTCAGCAATTCCTAGTGACTATGTCGTGTATCTACAAGAGTGTGACTACAATATTGGAGCCGAAAATGATCCTGAAACGTTTTCACAAGCCATAAGTTCTAACGATTCAAGCTTATGGTACAATGCCATGAAAGATGAGATGGAATCTATGGCAACTAACAAAGTCTGGGATCTCGTCGAGTTGCCAAATGGTGTAAAAGCCATTGGATGTAAATGGGTCTTCAAAACAAAGAAAGACTCACAAGGCAACATCGAGAGACATAAGTCAAGACTTGTTGCCAAAGGATTCTCACAAAGAGAAGGAATCGATTAGACGGAAACCTTTTCCCCTGTATCTAAGAAAGATTCCCTTCGAGTAATTATGGCACCCATTTTGATTTAAAGCTACATCAAATGGACGTGAAGACGGCTTTCCTTAATGGTGATCTAGAGGAAGAGGTTTATATGAAACAACCTGAAGGATTCCCCTCTAGTAGTGGTGAGCATTTGGTATGTAAGCTTAATAAATCTATATATGGACTGAAACAAGCTTCCCGCCAATGGTATAGAAAATTCCATAACGTCATCACTTCATTTAGATTTGAAGAGAACGCTATGGATCAATGCATATACCTCAAGGTTAGTGGGAGCAAGATTTGTTTCCTTGTGTTATATGTGGATGATATTTTGCTTGCAACCAATGATAAAGGATTGCTATACGATGTGAAACAATTTATCTCGAAAAACTTTGATATGAAGGATATGGGAGAGATATCTTATGTCATAGGCATTAAGATCTATAGAGACAGATCTCGAGGCATATTAGGTTTGTCTCAAGAGACCTATATCAATAAAGTTTTAGAGAGATTTCGGATGAAGGATTGTTCACCTAGTGTAGCACCCATTGTGAAGGTTGACAAGTTTAGCCTGGACCAGACCTGACATTGCATTTGTTGTTGGGATGCTTGGGAGATATCAGAGTAACCCAGGAATTGACCACTGGAGAGCTGCAAAGAAGGTTATGAGATACCTTCAAGGAACGAAGGGTTACATGCTCATGTATAGACGGATCGATAATTTGGAGGTGATTGGCTACTCTGATTCAGATTTCGCCGGCTGTGTTGATTCTCGCAAATCAACATCTGCGTATGTTTTCATGTTAGCTAGTAGAGCTATATCTTGGAGAAGCGTGAAGTAGTCCTTGACTGCTACTTCCACTATGGAGGCCGAGTTCGTGTCGTGTTTTAAGGCTACCTCACATGGAGGCCGAGTTCGTGTCGTGTTTTGAGGCTACCTCACACGGTGTATGGTTGAAGAGTTTCATGTCCGGGCTTAGAATCATTGATTCAGTTTCTAAGCCATTGAAATTGTATTGTGACAACTCAGATGCTATTTTTATGGCTAAGAACAACAAAAGTGGTAGTCGAAGTAAGCATATCGACATTAAGTACTTAGCCATTAGAGAACGTGTTAAGGAAAATAAAGTGGTCATTGAGCACGTTAGCACTGAGTTGATGATTGCCGATCCTTTGACTAAAGGCATGCCACCAAAGGGGTTTAAGGATCATGTAGAAAGAATGGGACTTGGTTCCATAATGTGATATTTCATTGTACGCACGCTATTTCAATGAAACTCTTATGATGTTTGATTTTTCTCATTTGGTTTTGTGCACATTTTATTTGAGAAAACATCATTTATGGACCCATAATAAACATATAGTTTATTCATAAGTTAAGAGCTAGTGTCGAGAAGCTTAATATATTGTAATACATGGAAGATAATACTCGCTACAAGAGGACCTATCGCCATGATTCATTTATTCATTTTTGACATGTTGGGGTTAAATGGACCAAGTGGGAGAATGTAAGGATTTCCCGTAAGGATCCCGTAACTATAGGGATCTTCAATATTCCCGTTCATGATTTAGGGAATTTGATTGAAATCCTTTCCTTATTGTATATGGGAAATTAATTTCTGAATGTGGTCCAATTCTATGTATATGTTCAGCCCAAATTGAGAGAATTTCTCTCAATCAAGAGAGAATTTCTCTCAATCAAATATTGTGTCCGTGAACTTTGTGATGGACAAAGAGCTATAAATAGGACACAATGCTCTTCATCTTGGGTCACCAAACCTACTCTCACCTTCAGAAATACATTACCATCACCATAGAAAGAGTTAAGGTTTAGAAACCCAAAGGTGTTTTCGGCGCCGATCGATCGAAGCCGATTCCGCATAACAATGGCTGGAGGTATGATTCCTGTAGCTTTCGCTGATTATCTATGACATGTTTATGCTATTAGATTATGTTTAGGCTGAAAATAATCTAATAGTCCATAGTGAAGAGTGTACCAGTGCACCTCGAAAACGAAAAAGGGCTAGGAGTCAAGATCCTTTGCTTGAAGGTTTATCTAGTGCTGCTACTTTGCTCGGGAACAAGATTGAGGAAGCATCCTCAATACTTGGTGAAGCAATACAAAGTGACTTGGATATAAAAAAGAAAACAAGCGTTGTTTTTTTTTAGTTGTCCAAATTCGCTTAATTGTCTATGACAGATAGGTTCAAAGCAACAAATAAGATCACGTCTGAACCAGAGAAAGAGTTGGTTTTCTTTTCTATTGAAAAAGAAGAAGAGCGAGAGGAATGGGTCAGGTATCTTTTGGGTAATTGAAATTAAGTGGGGTTTTATTTTGATTCTCTTTTGTGATACTTCAAATGGGTGTACTTGGAACGTAATAGGTTTTAGTATTTAAACAATGTTTTTTAGACTAGCTTGAAACTCGTAACGTTATGCAACCGTGTTGCTAGTATTGTTTCTTATATATATAGCGCAACAAATGAATTTTTATGTTTTATGGTGTTTTATATTATATTATTTGATGTCAAAATAAATTAGATTATAATATTTGCTATAAAAATATTTTTTTATGTTTATTTTTATTTAAATGGGATGAAGGGAGTACATAATTATTGAGTTTTTTTACATGAAGTTAAAAAAGGGTAATCTGGACATTTTATCAAATATTAATTCCATTCCAACAGTTCTTTCTTGAAACCACACACAAATTGCCAAGGAATTGAATGACAATTCCATTCCATTCCGTGCCAACCAAACACAAGGTTTGACCAGTTTTTATTTCTTTCCAATTCCTTCAGGAATCCAATTCCATTAATCATTTCATTCCTTTAATTTTTTCTCCTGAACCAAACGGGGCCTTAGATATTAGATAATCCTTCTGTTAATTACTGTGTTATTTAAATTGCCGCGTTAACTGAGGCCAAGTTGGCAACATGAAGTCTATTATTCCGCATGTGGGGCTGACTAATCAATTACAAAGATAAATAGAAATTTTAATTAAACAAAAGATGAAAGTGCAAATTCTGAACCATGAATTCATCTTCCACTTTCTCACCGTCTAACCCACCACAATTTTTGTGATCTGTTTTTTTGTTTTAAATCAAGAGAATTGTTATTCACCCCGCAATACAATTTTCAAAAAAATACCATTAATTGAAATTACTCTAATATCATCAAGAGAATTGCTGGCTATCTTACGCTAGCGTAAGATAGCCAGCAATCTGTCTGTATCCGTGTCTGGATGCTTGCTCTAGTTGTCTGTAGAGAAAAGCTAAGACTCCAGCTCCCCAAGCATACCCACCAACACCCTTCTCATCGCTCAAAAACTCTAAATAACTGGGGATCACACGACTCCCATTCTTGTCGGTAAACAATGTGCAACCTAATATGTATAACATGTATCCCTTCGCTGCATACGCACAAGTGGCAGGGTCGTTTTGATGTTAAGTCATCGTCAAATTTACTACACAACCACTCAAGTTTAATGGATGCACCCTTATAAACTGCCATTGATTCTAAAGCCTCGTACTTTGTCACTCCCAAGACTTCAGAAATAAGTGACACATGCAACAACTCAGATTTTTTTCCATTGTAGATCAATGGACGACCCTCAGTATGAAGCCCGATAAGATACATCACATCATCTAATATGAAATTTATCTCCCCAAAGGGCAAATGGAAACTATTGGTTTCCGGATGCCACCGTTTCGCAAAGGCACCACTAACACCATGTCTACATTAGAATATGATAATTTTTTTACCCGGTGAAAATGACACTTCTTGATGAAACGGCGAACCTCGCGAGATGTTTCCGGTCCCAAAGTCCATTATTTCATTTTTGTTGTGTGATTGATGCATTTCAATACCCCACGTTCATTAACAATCCATATTCTGGATGCGACATGATTCCCATATTAATGAAGCAAAGTATCCACCATTGGACCCCCAGGAAAAGGAAATGTACCAATTACTACTTGGCCTTCTCTTTCTCCTCCCGCTTCCTCAATACCCTGTTCATCGGATATGAGAATGTTTGAATTAGGGTTTTACTTGGGAAAAAAATGGAATTTTCACGCAAACCGAGGCAATTTCTCTCTCAGGAATTTCTGGGATAAAAATGTTGTTGGTTGTGGTAAAATTCTGGGCTGTGAAAATGATTTTGTGGGGGGTTAAAAATGAAATGCGAGGTCTATTTATAGGTACATCAAACATGCAAAATATAGGCCGAGCTGTCTTTCGACGAGGGCATTTTGGTCATTTTACATTCTGACGTGATTTTGACCTTGATTTGACCCTTAGACGAATTTTGAGGCAAGTTATCCAAAATTTTGGTATTGTTTCGTCTTTTGTCCGAATTTTGACAGTTTTGTTAATTAACTGTCCGAATAAATGTCGAAACAATCCCGGAAATCGTGTATTTTTGAAAAGTAATATTTTTAACATCTTCTAATGTATTTTTAATACACTTTAATTTTGAATGACCCGGACAGTCCCGATAAATCTCGTTAATTTGGAAAGTGTGAATTAACATATTTAATATACTTTTACGAACCGAATTTGGGTACTTACAAGTATCTATCTTCATCAAAGGAAGTATACCCTTGACATTATTCATGACACTGGCTTCCTTATAGCTACTCCTTCTCTTGTCCCTATTGAACAACATCACACCTTGGCTTCTGATAAAGGTGATCTATTTTCAGATGCTGATAAATATAGAAGATTAATGGGTAGATTGATCTATCTCACCATCACTAGACCAGTCATTGGCTATGTTGTTCACATTCTTAGCCAATCCATGTCACAGCCTAGACTTCCTCACTATATAACAACTTTGAAGTTGGTTAAATATCTTAAAGGTTCCATAAGACAAGGTTTGTTTTATCCTGCTTCAGGTTCTCTCCAACTCAAGGCCTATTCTGATACTGATTGGGTAGTTGTCCTACTACTAGGAGATCCTTATCATGCTATTGTACCCTCCTTGGTTCTAGTCTCATTACTTGGAAAGATAAAAATCAAAATACCATCTCAAGGTCATTTGTAGAGGCAGAATATAGATCTATGGCAAATGTTTGTTGTGAGATTATGTGGCTTGTTTCAATTTTGAAAGACTTTGGGTTCATGAATGTTACTCCTGTGATGTTGTATTATGATAACAAGTTTGCCATTTACATAGCCTCAAACCTAGTCTTTCATGAGAGAATCAAACACATAGATTTGGAGTATCATTTAGTTAGAGAGCATCTTAAGAAGGGTCCTATCTCTACTTCTTTTGTTTCTTCCTCTGATCAATTGGCATATATGTTTACCAAAGATCTTTCCTCCAATCAATTGTCTTATCTTTTGTCCAAACTGCAAGTTTGCAACTTGTTCCAAGCTTCCAGTTTGAAGGGGGATATGAATGATATAAAACTCATTAAAGACAGTTCAATGACTCAGGGACTTCAAACATAAATAGTGTAAAGATGAAGGTCCCTATTTGCACAAGTGGTTGTTGTGTATTTGTTAGGTTGTTAGACAGTTAGTGAGAGAGTTAGAGCAGACTAGTTTGTTATTTTTCTCTTTGTTATTTTCCCAGCATATAAACAACTCAATTGTAATGATCAACCAACAATTCAATACACATAAAACATTTCCTCTCTCTCTCCCTCTCTCTCTTTTACTCATAGAAGATGCTTGGAATCATGATTCTATCAAGTAGGTTATAATCTCCTAATTTTCCCTTTATTTCTCATTCTTTGACTCTTCAATGTGGGTAGTTTAGGTTGCCAACTCCCGCAGTTGTTAAGTACACACCCATACCAAGTCTCCTTTGTCCATAGTTATCTCATTGTATTAACTTTGCATATGGGTGCGTATGGAAACCTCTCTTTTCCATACGCACCCATACCAAGTCTCCTTATTTATACCCACACCTATCCACTTATCTCATCACATCTTTTTCTATCTTTGACTAATAAAAATGATCTCATGTAAGAGCAAGTGTTTCGTTTCTTCTAGAGTGCCCTCCATCCATGACTACTACCATGAGCCTCCATAAGAATTGCCACTTTCAAAGAAAATTTTCTTTGAAAAGAAATCCATCCTGAAGCAAAAAGTAGCTTGTACCCTTGGAACATTGTGCCGAAATACTGCCAGAGAATAGATCGTCCTTGTATAAATCTTTATCACTTCAAACCAACCAACCTTGACTTGCATTCCGGATAATAAAGCATGCCTTCTACTTAATGCATCATTAACTTTATTTTGTGAAACAACATTGTGTTTGATAGAAAAACTATAGATTTGTAAGAACTCCACCCACAATGTAAGTTGCCCGTGCAACTTATTTCCTACAATGTCCAACCCCCATTTCGGCATCAACTGGCATAAGAGCCAAAAATGGAATGTCCTTGTTTGTTTCAATTAAGGCATCCTTTTACTCTTTACCATTTCACCTTCTTTTTCATTTCTCTTCTCCTCCATAAAATTTCTTTTTCATCATGATTGACTTTGTTTGATCATTTACAAGCTCAAGTACTCCACAACCAATTGTTTGTATGTCTTAACCACCAATCTTCGATGAGTATTGTGAAGAGCTAATTTTTTTTCTAACATACAAATCATGGTTCAAATAAATTCATGGATCATAGTCAAATTGGTGGATCACGCCGATCCTCTATATTTTGGAAACATTCAAATGTTCTTATTACACTTTCATCAAGCCGGTCAAAGAGTATTTTCAAATATCTTACAATTAGCTATTGTTTCCAAGATACTTTTGATATCAATCATTCAAGCATTTCACTTTTATGATTCATAGAAAAGATTATCAATGATAACTATTGTTTCCAAGATCTATCTCGTCAGTGGATTCTATTAAGTTGTGAATGTTTAGGCACGATACGTATCTCCAAGGTGATTTCTTTGGAGCGTTGAGCATCCTATCCTCTTTTCTTACATATTCTTACATTGTAGTTTTTCCGGTATCATTGATATCATGTCAAGTTACCACATGTGTAAATGCTTAAACGGATGGATACGAGCCTTAATAGTTTCCCCGGGCTAACGATCTTGAAACCCTAAAATGACGTCTCTCACTGCGCACAGTAATTGATTTGGTATTTAGAAGCGAGTAGGTCTAGGGAGAAACGCGTTTCTCCATAAGTTATGGAGAAACGGGTTTCTGGATATCCAGAAGCTTTGGGATTGATATCCAGAAGCTTTGGGACGGATATCAAGAAAAAAGATTTAAGACCAAATCCAAGGCCAAGACCAAATTTCTGATCTGGATATCACTTTCACAAGGTTCTGGATATCCAGAACATTGAATATGGATATCCAGAAGCCTTAAAACTTATATCCAGAAGCCAATTCTAAATTTCTGGATATCACTTACATAAGGTTCTGGATATCCTTTCAAAGAGTTCTGGATATCCAGAAGCTTTATAATTGATATCCAGAAGCCTTAAAACTTATATCCAGAAACATTTAATAAATTTCTGGATATCCTTTCAAAAGGTTCTGGATATCCTATTAAAAGGTTCTGGATATCCAGAACCTAATCAAGCCCATGAATCGTCATTACCAAAAGTTCACCAAATCGAGCCCTAACTCGCAAATTTCGGCTCCAGATCACCAAATTGAGCATGAATCGAAAACAAAACGAAGCTAATAATGGATTCGAACTGAATTGACAGCGAAAATTAACATACCGCCATTTAAATGATTCGTCGCGGAGGTTTGTGAAGTCGTTGAGGCTGAATGAAACTCGATTTTCTCGGAAAATCTCCATGAAAATGATGAAATTGGATCGGGGAAGAAGAGGTTGAGGTTGGGTTTGGAGGTCGCCGGTTGATTTGGCCGGAGGGGGAGAGCTTGGTGATGGGTTTTGGCCGGTGAGATGGGTGAGGGAGATGCCTGCGTTTAGAGAGAGATAGGTCTGTTGTGTTGTGTGTCCGTAAACCCGTTTCTCCGTAAATTGGGGAGAAACGCGTTTCTCCCCAGATTTTACCTTTAGAAGCTCATTTTTTAATTTAATTTTTGGTTCTCAATTACGAAATAAATAGAAATGAAAAGATAGATTGTACTAAGTGGTGACATACACTATACAAAATTTAAATTATAAAGCATGCATTAATTTTATGTACACAAATTGAGTATTAAAAAAAAACCAAAGCTTATTTCTATTTTAATGTAAATTGAAAATTTAATGACCACCACATTGGCCATTTTATAACATATACTCCCTCCGTCCCATTAATAACTTCACCTTTTGTCATTTTGGGTGTCCCATTTAAAGCTTCACCTTTTCTTTTTTGACAAATAATCTTTACTATTTTCTCCACTCATTCTCTCTCCTATTTCACTATTACACTCACAACACTTTTCAAATTTACTATTTCCTCCACTCATTCTCTCTCCTATTTTACTATTACACTCACAACATTTTCTCCACCCTTAATTTGCGTGTCGAGGCCAAAATGATGAACTAAATAATGGGACGGAGGGAGTATAACGTAGTTATCTCAAGTACGAAACGGAATAGCAAATCCATTAATGAAATATATTTGGTCATAGGTTACAAATATTGAACATACAATATGTTGGGAAAATTAAATCATCTATAAGTTTTAAAACAAAAGTAACCTTTATTCAATTTTCCTTTCTCACATTCCATGTAAACAGTCTCTTTACAAAAGTCAGAATTACGATTTTCAGATTATGTTACATGCATCTTCAACCAATTCTAATCGGCATTCATTGATGAAAATGCAAATCCTATCAGTTGACCTAGTTAAAATCTTCAAATAATGCACCTTTTTTCAAATTGGCAAAATCATTGAAGGAAATGCAAAAGTGATTCAATGTCTATAATGGTAATGACCCCAATTTCCATAAATAATAATAATTCCCAAAATATAATAACATCCATAAAAAAGGTATCTCAAACGTCAACCCTAACTGTAAAACATTACATAATAAATATCATTCAATGCCTAACGGCTAGTACAACCCATTAGCTCATAAATATTTAAATTCAATACTTGAAACCCTAGTTCCATAATAACTGGAGTGCGTCTGCTGAGAAACGCGTTTCTCCATAACTATGGAGAAACGTGTTTTTCATAGCCAGAAGCTTTACATTTGATAACCAGAAAAAAAAACCCAAGGCCAAGACCAAAAGCTTCTGGATATCCAGAAGCTTTGCATTTGATAGCCAGAAGCTTTGCAGTTGATATCCAGAAGCTTTGTATTTGATAGCCAGAAGGATGTGAAATGTATATCCAGAAAAAAAACCCAAGGCCAAGACCAAAAGCTTCGGATATCCGTAAGCTTTGCATTTGATAGCCGAAGCTTTGCAATTGATATCCGTAAGCTTTGTATTTGATAGCCAGAAAGGATGTGAAATGTATATCCGTAAACCGTTAGGTGCATATCCGTAAAACCGTTAGGTGCATATCCGAAATGTGTTAGGGCATATCCAGAAATTGCTATTGAAGGTTTCTGGATATCCAGAAACCTTCAAATGTATATCCAGAAACATTTTGAAGGTTTCTGGATATTCATTTGAAGGTTTCTGGATATCACTTTCATAGGTTTCTGGCTATCTAGCTCATTGTCGCGCGACATGTCGGAACCCGTTTCTCCATAACTTATGGAGAAACGCGTTTCTCCCTAGATTTTGTGTAATAACTGTGCCGCCATCCTCGCGACCAATCCTCTCCACTTACTTATTACCTGGGAGGGGAAAGAAATAAAGAAAGGGTGAGCAAACAATGCTCAGTAAGTTCATACAGGATCTCTTCGGGTTCTAAGAAGAGATGACCGAAACGAACGAAGTCCAAACAATTTCTCAACGAATGAATAACTATACAATTCAATGTACGATTTACGAGTACAATAAAGAAGACACTTCTCAAGTAATCAAATTGTGACACTATTACAAGAATAATCAAGATAGTGACTGTATACACATAAGTCCGTCAATTTCAAGTAATAATGCACCTTTTCAGGGTGACTTTGATACACCAGGGTGGTCTTTGATACACATTTTCAGGGTGATCTTTGAATAAGAGACCTTACGCCTTTTCAGGGCGCTCCCTTATTCTGATATATCATGATAATCAAACTACTTCATCAAATAGGGTATAAGCGTCTAAGTCCTTTTCAGGGACTAGACTACTTCATTTAAGTCCTTTTCAGGGACTAATCCTGCTAAGTCCTTTTCAATCAGACAAAGCTAACTATATCATTATTCAACATATATAGCAAGTTTCATACAAAATATTCATAGGTACAAGAATACACAAAGCATTTTAGCAATTTCAATTACTAGGGATACCGATTGAACAATACACATCAAGGGTAAGATATTCAAAAGACGCTCAATCAAGGAATCCTATCACAAAGGATTGTAAACATTCAAGCACTATAGAACGTAACCCCTTACCTCGATTGCTTGCACGTCCTTGCAATTACTCCTCGCACGAATCTACAATTATGCAAAAGATTCTCTCAGGGTGAAAGAAATTCTTATTTACTTAACCCGTAACTATTTTCCATAGCCTTGTTAACCTATGAGTTATTCTCTTCTTAACTCCTCTAAAGGTTAACTTTTTACCCTCATTTAGGTTTACCAAAATGTCCCTAGGGTTTCTAGGTTCTAAACCCTTTTATTTCTTTTCAATCTAATTTATACACACTAATTACACCTTTTCCAGCACACACAAAGACACACTAAATCTTAACACACATACACACACACACATAGGGCAGCACACACACACAGCGCACACACATACAGCATACACACACATACACACTGCACACACGACACATACACATACACCTTCAAAACCCTAATCTTTTCATAATCCCTAGTATGCATATTTTAGGTCCAGAAGGATTTAATCCACATACCAAACCCTAATCTTTAAGATTAGGTTATCCATTAATGTTACTCCCCAACATAATAATTTTAGATTCAATCCCAATAATCATCATTATGATATTATAAACCCTAATTCAATCCAAAGAGATTCTAGGGTTTTCTAGGGTTCTAGGTTTAAGAACAACAACAATAAAGGTTGGATTTTTTTACCTTGGTTGTGCTCTTCGAACACCGACAATCAAGCTTTCTTTCTCTTTCACAATCAAGCTTTCTTTCTCTTTCAAGCCGCCTCCCTCTCTCTCTCACGGCAACTCTCTCACTCTCTCTCGGCAATCTCTGTCTTGCCGCCTCTCTCTCTCTAGCCGCCTCTCTTCTTTCTCTCTCTCTCTCTCTATTTCTTTCTTTTTGTTTTGAAAATAATGAGGCTCCTAGGGTTTAGACAAAAGTATTTATATAATTGGGTTTCCAAAACCTAATCCAAAAAGGTAATCCAAGTCCAAGAAGGTAAATCTGAGCCCAAAACAATAAGCCCACCTATAATAATCCAACTAGTAACAGGAAATACAATTTATTAATTAAGGGAATTAGTTTAATTAATAAAAGAAAAGAAATATAAATTCGGGTTATTACATTAATAACCACATTTTATCTTTACATTAATCTTTTTATACTTTTCCCATAAAAATCTGAAAGAATTAAATTACCTAAATCTAGATAAAGATTTAGAGTTGAAGGGCAGATCTGGAATACAAAATTATGCAAACACTCCTAGAGCGCTTTATAAGCACTTCACCCTTCCCTCTCTCTTTCCACGGCGAAAACAAACACAGCCAAAAGTACTATCCTTGTGGTTTTTTTTTTTGTTCCTTGTATTTTTTATTTTCTGGTTTTTCTATTAATAAAACTTAGGGGGCCCTGCCCTATACGCTAAGAAAAAATATTTTTTTTTTTAATCTAGACGAACTTCCAATGTTTGATCAGGTTTCTCCTGTCAATCCTGAAAGGCCCTTGCTTGGTATGCAGATGATCAGACAGCTATGGTATTGGCTTAGCTGTCAGATGATAGTTTGAATTGTGCAGCGGAATAAAAGAGGTTTGAAATAATGGTAGGACAACCAACACAAAGAAATAATGCAAGTGTGTGAATGTGATTGCAAAAATGTAATAACACAGAGAATTTAAAGTGGTTCAGAGTTCACTCCTCCTACATCCACCCCCACTGTCAAACTTGACAAGTGAGATCAATTTTATTATAATCTTTAATCAACAAAAATTACAAATGATTGATTCAGGCAAGTTCCTTGAACTTCCTCTTCCTAATTAGTACAGTCAACTAGGGATACACTTAAAGTACAGTCTTAAGTGCTTTTACAACTTGAAGTACAGTCTCAAGATTTTACAAAATAACTAATACACTCAAAGTACAGTCTTGAGTGATTACAAACTGATTCTACACCTAAAGTACAGTCTTAGGTTTTTGGGGTTTGTGAATTAACACACTGGGGTTGTTTTTGTTGGTGAAGAGGTTTAGGGGTGAAGGTTTTGGTTTGGAACAGGGTTTTAAAGGTGAGGATTGGTGTGTGTGTGTGTGGATTACAGGAGGTGTGTGTGGGTGTTTGGAAAGGGTTTTTGACTGGGAAAATGAGTATTTTTCAGTGAGTTTGTTAGAGGAAGAACTCCTCTATTTATACCCTTCAATGTAGCCGTTGGAATATGACTGTTGCAGCTACATTAATGAGCTTTGACTGGTCTTTGTCCCACTTGTCCACATGCAGGTCTTCATGAGCTGTCTTGAGCTGTGGGCTTGAACTGAGAGCTTCTAGAAGGTCTTCAGTGGTCTTCATTGGTCTTCATTGATGGACTTGATAGCTGTGAAGATGCAGGATCTAACTTGGTTGAGTTTGTGGTAACATGGTGTGAGACAGGGAGATGGCTGTCTGAGGACTGAAGTCATAGCTGTCAGATCATGGCAATGCTTAGCTATCAGAGAGGATCTCTAATAAGGACTGAGATGCACTTGATGATCTTGATGACTTAGAGAGTGACTTATGATTCATGTTTTTGATTGATTGTAAACATTGTATAAGGAAGAATCATAGCTGTCAAAGTGAAGAATTATGACAGATAACATCTTTTGATATAAACCCTGTTCTATATATATATTCCTTTATCAAAACCAACTAACTAAGACATTGATCAAAGTTAGGTCCTAACAATTTCCCCCTTTTTGGTAAAGGAAGATTTATTTAGAACATTTTTTCACAGTTGATAAGAGAAATAATAAAAGAAGCAATCCAAGGAATCATATCAGGCAGAGGTAATCAAAATGAGATTGAATACTTGGAATTAATCTCAGGATGAGAAGAGTTCACAAAATACTGTCATACAAACTGAGGCAAACAGAACATATTGTTTTTAACAAAAAAAAATGTTCCATAACAAATACAATTATTCATCAGCCAATTGATCATAGAATTCATCTCTTTCTTGCCTGGCTGATAGAATCTGATTTCTTTCATCCTCTAGCTCTCTTCTCATTTTCAACCTCTAGAAGAACTCATTGTTCCATTCCCGGAAGACAAATACCAAGTATGATTTAAAGGATCATACCCGGGAAGTATTTGTCTTCAATGAGTTCTCATTGAGTCATGATACAAGAATGAGCTGGTTGAGCTTCTACATGAAAGTATGAAGAGAGGCTGTGAGAATGAAAGAAATCCCGAATTTCACCCCGACAAGAAAGAGAGATGAATTCTATGATCAATTGGCCTGATGTAATAATTGTATTTGTTATGGAACATTTTTGTTAAATAATTTGTTTTGTTTGCCTCGCCAGGTTTATAGATGATTTTGTGAACTCTTCTCATCTTGAGATTAGATCTCAAGTATCTCAATCTCGCTGATTCCCTTGGATTACTTCTTTTAGTTATTTCTTGTCAAATCAGGAAAACTTAATTCTAGCCAATAGAATCTTCTCGGGGAAATTGTTAGGACTCTAACTTTGATCAATGTCTTAGTTAGTTGGTTTTGATAAAGGAATATATATAGAACAGGGTTTATATCAAAAGACGTTATCTCATAATTCTCTTTGACAAATCCATGAGTCCGACAAAACCTATGATTCTTTCTTATACAATGTTTACAATCAATCAAAACATGAATCATAGTCACTCTCTAAGTCATCAAGATCATCAAGTGCATCTCGGTCCCCACAGAGATCCTCTCTCCGATAGCTAAGTCATTGCCATGATCTGACAAATGGCGACTCGCCCCCGACTTCACCATCTCCCTCGCGTCACACCATGCTACCACAAACTCAACCATGTTAGATCCCGCATCTTCTGCCAGCCTATCAAGTCCTTCAACTAAGACTAACGAAGACCACTCAAGACCTTCTAGAAAGCTCTCAGCCTGCTTCATGCTCTCAAGACAGCTCATGAAGACCTCGGGGGAGGTGGACAAGTGGGACAAAGACCGACTCAAAGCTCATTAATGTAGGTTTTGCAACAGCTCATATTCCAACGGGCTACATTGAAGGGTATAAATAGAGGATATCTTCCTCTAACAACACTCTAACAAAATACTCATTTTCCTGCTACCAAAACCCTTTCCAAACACCCACACACAACTTCCCGAGAATCCACACACACACACACCAATCCTCACCAGAAACCCTTGCTCCAAACCAAAACCTTCACCCCTAAACCTCTTCACCAACAAAAACAACCCCACAGGTGTTAATTCACAAAACTCCAAAACCTAAGACCGTACTTTTAGGTGTAGAATTCGCTTGTAATCACTCAAGACCGTACTTTGAGTGTATTACATTTTGTAAAATCTCGAGACCGTACTTCAAGCCGTAAAAGCACTTGCCAAGACCGTACTTTAAGTGTATCCCTAGTTGACTGTACTAATTAGGAAGAGGAAGTTCAAAGGAACTTGCCTCGGATCAATCATTTGTAATTTTTATTGATTAAAGGATTATAATAAATTGGATCTCACTTTGTCAGAGAGTTTGACAAATGGGTGGACGTAGGAGGAGCGAACTCTGAACCACTCTTTTTAAATTCTCTACGTGTTATTACATTTTTGCAATCACATTCACACACTTGCATTA